>CM065667.1:8985796-8994057 GCA_033220385.1 Triplophysa yarkandensis | reverse complement strand
TGCAGAATTACAAGAGCATTTGATGTCTGTGTCATTTTCATTTGAGTTGTTTGCAAATCTTTTTTCCTCAGCGTGAGAAGGGACCATTAGGACAACGCTAATGATGTCATCCTGTGCTTCAGGCATAATTTTACTTTAGATTTCGGCTGAGTACTTAAATAGGTGTTAAAACGAAAGCAGAGCTGAAAAATCCAATTTTCCCGAAAATAGACCTTGAGGTGATACTCAACAAACAACCATACATTGCTTATCCCATCGTCAAATATAATTTTCTTGTTAAAGGATTTTCAAACATTTTAAATCGTAACTAAATAAAAATACTGTCCACTCGTGGCATCTCAGTGGTGACAAAATTAAACCCAATTAAAGCGCCACAGTTCTGTCAATCAAATCTCATATCACTATTCTGCTCTTTTGGGTGGTTGAAACAGACGCCGGCACCTGTGAAGCTCTTGACTCAGTTTTACAGCTTTTGCTGTGATAAAGTTATTTGTGGCAGAGCCATTGTTTCCATGCCTGAACGTGTTCCTCCAGCACGGCGAGCAGAGTTGATGACTTTCAAGAGTGCACAAGCTTTCATCTCCGTTTCACAGAGACAAGGAGAAAGCAGAAGAAAATAAGAGAGGGAGAAAGAAAGGGAGAGACACAGAGGGAAAACAGAGTACTTTGGGTCAAATGAAGCCTACAGCCAAATTCATTATATCTGCATTATTGTCAGGTGTAGATAGTATTGTTATTGATCCGTTACCTTAAGGTCACAATCAAATTCTTCACATTAACTTCCAATATCCCAGAATAAAAAATCTTTTTCCCTTAGCACTTGGTACATATGTTGTATTATTCTCGCTAGGACTGGCATCAATTTAGCTTATCACCTGTTGTATATTCCTCTTTTGTAAACCTCATTGGTAAGTCGCTTTGGGTAATGTGTCAGCTAAATGACAAAATGTAAATTTAAATATAAAAAATTTCTTTATGTACATTTCCATCATTCCAGCATAGATACATATTTTTATCTAGATTAATCTCGCTGTTAATTTGGAATTAATCTAGATTCTAGAGTAATCTAGATTAAAATGGCTAATTTGATTTCGTCGAAGGCATTCAGAATACCCAAATAATGACCAAAAGTAAGTAATTGCACAAGGTACAAACAACCGTATACTGCGTTCACACCATACGAGCGTCGGGCGCAAGTGATTCGCATGTTAAGTTAATGCAGAGATGCGAGGAGATTTCCTGCGACGCGTTGGAAGGTAATCGCGGGAGTTGAAAAAATTTAACTTTGGCTAAATTTCGCCCGTGTTAACCAATCAGGAGCTTGCTTTATCTAAAACAAACATGGAGGAGAAAGTCATCAGGGCTTTATGTTATAAAGAAAGTTTTATAAATCCACATTATAGTTTTATTATACTTTTATTATACTTTAACAAAGACAGGAATAAAAGTGATATTTACTGTCAAAATTTAGAGAAAAAAAAATTCTCTTTACTCAATTTGAGCTCTATACACATATTGAGACTATTTTACAATAAAATGAATTTTCCTCTGACAAGTTGATGTGTTCCCCTGACAGAAAAAAATATATTATATGTGTATGTAATATATTATATATGTTAAATATATTCTTTGAAAGAAAAATATTTATATCATATTTGATTCTGCTCCTAAAGTATATCCATTTTATACTTTAGAATAGCAACAAATAATATTAAAAAAGTAAAAAAATCTTTTTTTTTTAACAATTTTGAAGAGAAATCTGGTTTAAATCCATTAAGTAATGTGGAACAGTTTAGTCAGTTTTTTAATATAGTAGTTATTTATTCTAAGACGCACGAGTGCATTTTTATTCCTACTCGATTCCTACGCTAAAAATATTCTTAAGGCTTTCATAAAAAAAGAAAGGACTCAAGAGGCCCAACTAAACATTTCAAAGGGCCGAGAGGAAATGAGGACAGCTGTTGTAGCGGTACCCGTAATAAACCTCACCAGCTTCTGTGTACTCCTCTCTTCCTATATGATGCTAGAAGAACAACTCTCAAGAACTGTACAGCAGTCGCATCAAAGCTTCAGTCTAATGGGGATCTCCACAAGGATTCAGCGTAATGGCTGATCAGATATAGACTACAGAGCAATGCTTCTGTGAAATAAAGGTCTCATTCAGCCTCTGTTTATTTCCTCCCTATAGCAGTGTTTGTTTTCATCTTCTGTTCTTTCCGCAACCACCACTGGGGTTATTCAAACAGGCTACGGAATTAATGAAATGCAAAAAGAACGGATGTTTTGGGAATTCACACATTGCTGTTCCACAGAGGGCCTTGAGGGGGGTTGGTTCACCCCTACCCCGTTGTATTGCTTAGAATGTCTGTCACCCTCGTGCCTTGGAATTCCTTCTGAATTATTCTTTGCTCATGTACCTTTAAAACCATGGGGATCATTGTAAAGCCTTTGATACGTTCAAATTAATGACTTGTGGAGGATTTTAAAGTTGCGCTGTTGCCCTGAGAAAAGTGGTCTCACATTCATCACTGTTATTAAATGACAGAAGAGATGCTAATTTCAACCTTACCTCAACGTGTGACAGGAGGAATGGATATAAGATTGAGCGATTCACAGTCTCCCATGAGCATCTTTTCTGTTGATACACAGACTGAGCTTGAAGAACGATCCTATGATAAGATTCTATGGAGACATAAAAATACAAACTACTTATGGGATCTCTATAATATCTCAACTGGTTCTTCTAGACAGCACTGAAATAAATGGAGACAAAATGAAAGTTCCCTGTTCTGAATCTCAGATATGTCTCATGTGAATGTGTACCAAAATCTCTCACTTCCCTCAACATTACAGAGAAGTTCAATTTTATTCAAGATTACAATGTGACGTCTACTGATATTTGAACAATTCTTACATAGGAGTGATCATTTAAGAATCAAAATGTTGACTAATCAGCACAATTTTACCACACATAATAAACAATTCTTAATGGATATTATTACAACATCTATTGAAATGTTTTTATATAAAAAATAGCAAATAATGCTACTAGTCAAACATTGGCCAATGTATAACACTTATAAAATGAGATTGAGACTGTAGAAACAGTTCCAGCATGATCCAGCTTGCTACCGCATTGTCATTTTACAATTGAAATGCAAAGATTTATACATTTAATGATAACAAAACTTCTCTCAAAGAATATGAAATTTAAGAAAGCCCTCCATTAATTCACTGCAAATGTCTTTTTCTTTTTTGAGTCAAGTGGCTTTGCTGAACACAGACCGCTGACACAGGGATTGTGAGAACAAAGTCCCTATAAAGATGGGAATTGGGTGAGCAAGACCGAGAGTACAGTCTAGGAAAGCTGTCAGTTAGTAGATTTATTTTAAGAAAATACTGAATATTAGTTGGATTCCTTGGGTAATCATTTAAAAGTCATCTCTATAGCCGGAGCATGTCCCGATATTTAGCCTCATACCTTTTTCCTGCTTGTTTTACATATTCTATAAAAAACTTATAAGGTAAGTTATTCAGTGAACTGATAGAAGGATACCAACTTACCAAATGTTAAATATCAAAAACATTTGATAATGATATCAATAAATATATATGAATAATGAATTGGTAAATACTCAGGAATCCTAAAAAAGCTGTTTTTTACACGAAGGTAACTCGCAATCCAACACACACAGATGTAAAAAGCCCACTCAAAAACACCCACTCGCATGCTGCCGCTTCTTCAAACACACACAGACACTCACTGCGCGCTTGTTGAAGGCTATGTAGCTAAATCCTGGAAGACAAAATGGGAGCCTGAGTTCTGCTTTTCACTGTCAGAGCATAACTCAACTGCCCAAAGCAAAGCACTTTATGCAGGCCTACTGCTCCGGTCAGGGCTGGAATGTCCAGATAAGAACCCTCTCCAATACACTGAGCAGTTTCAGTGTTATGGAGAGAGGAGCCGAAAAAAGTTTTTCTTACAGTAAATGTGTTCTCACAGCAGAATGGTACCACATATTGATGTTTTAGTTCCAATGAACTCTAAACTCCACTGGTAATGTGAAAGCGTAAAACAATATTTCAACATCAGTAAAACATTCCCTTCACAAGAAACAAAAATGAACATTCTCTAATCATGTATTCACCCTTTGTGCCATTATTACCTGTATGACTTTTTGTGCAGAACGTCAAAGAATATATTTTTAAGAATGTTGTAACCGACAGTTTCCCTTTTGTCTTTACAATAGAACTTAATGGTTACTGCCATTGTTCAGTTAGCATTATTCCTAAAAACATATTTGTTTGTGTTAAGCAGGTAAAGCCATGAAATTTGGTGTTGTGACGTAATTGTTGCCATCATTTGCAATCTTCAAAAAAGCACAAAATAAACTGGCTTCCATAGTTATACAATGCGATCCTTCCCACAATCTCTTTAATACAAATATTGATAATTTAACATTCCAACAGTTGCATTTTTACATATGTGTGTAGATAAACTATAACAAGGAAGTTTTTATTCTCTTGAAGGGACAGTTCACCCAGGAATGAGAGTTCCGTCATGAATCATACACTCTCTTCTAAAAACCTATTTTGAGTTATGAAAAGATAGTCATGGGGGTCAAAGAATTTTTGGATATAAGCATTCTTCCAAATATCTTTCTCTGCATTGATTAGAACAACAAAATTAATACAGATTTGGCACGAGTTAAAGGTAAGTAAATTATGAAAGAATCTCTTTAAAAATGTAAGACATATGCCATCTGATGCTGTTCGCATTTAAATATTATGTATAATTAGATATTAATAAAAATTGCTGTAAAAGGTGCTGTAATGCCACCTGAAATGCATTAGTTCAGAAGAACAGGCCTCTTAAACATCACATCAATACTGCTTATCGATTCAGAGCCACCAGCGGTAGCAACCATTTATGAAGCAGTTCAATTGACACTGTGACAGACTCCCAGTGAACGAATATAGCAAAGGGAGGGAGGGAGGGAGGGAGGGAGGGAGGGAGGGAGAGACGGAGGGAGGGAGGGAGGGAGGGAGGGAGGGAGGGAGGGAGGGAGGGAGAGACGGAGGGAGGGAGGGAGAGACGGAGGGAGGGAGGGAGGGAGGGAGGGAGGGAGAGACGGAGGGAGGGAGGGAGGGAGGGAGAGACGGAGGGAGGGAGGGAGAGACGGAGGGAGGGAGGGAGAGACGGAGGGAGGGAGGGAGGGAGGGAGGGAGAGACGGAGGGAGGGAGGGAGGGAGGGAGGGAGGGAGAGACGGAGGGAGGGAGGGACGGAGGGAGGGAGAGACGGAGGGAGGGAGGGACGGAGGGAGGGAGAGACGGAGGGAGGGAGGGAGGGAGGGACGGAGGGAGGGAGAGACGGAGGGAGGGAGGGAGGGAGGGAGGGAGAGAGGGAGGGAGGGAGAGACGGAGGGAGGGAGGGAGGGAGGGAGGGAGGGAGAGACGGAGGGAGGGAGGGAGGGAGGGAGAGACGGAGGGAGGGAGGGAGGGAGGGAGGGAGAGACGGAGGGAGGGAGAGACGGAGGGAGGGAGGGAGGGAGGGAGGGAGAGACGGAGGGAGGGAGGGAGGGAGGGAGAGACGGAGGGAGGGAGGGAGAGACGGAGAGACGGAGGGAGGGAGGGAGAGACGGAGGGAGGGAGGGAGGGAGGGAGGGAGGGAGGGAGAGACGGAGGGAGGGAGGGAGAGACGGAGGGAGGGAGGGAGGGAGGGAGGGAGGGAGAGACGGAGGGAGGGAGGGAGGGAGGGAGGGAGGGAGAGACGGAGGGAGGGAGGGAGGGAGGGAGGGAGAGACGGAGGGAGGGAGGGAGGGAGGGAGGGAGGGAGGGAGAGACGGAGGGAGGGAGGGAGGGAGGGAGGGAGGGAGGGAGGGAGGGAGGGAGAGACGGAGGGAGGGAGGGAGAGACGGAGGGAGGGAGGGAGGGAGGGAGGGAGGGAGAGACGGAGGGAGGGAGGGAGGGAGGGAGGGAGGGAGGGAGGGAGAGACGGAGGGAGGGAGGGAGGGAGGGAGGGAGGGAGGGAGGGAGGGAGGGAGAGACGGAGGGAGGGAGGGAGAGACGGAGGGAGGGAGGGAGAGACGGAGGGAGGGAGGGAGGGAGAGACGGAGGGAGGGAGGGAGGGAGAGACGGAGGGAGGGAGGGAGGGAGGGAGGGAGGGAGGGAGGGAGGGAGGGAGAGACGGAGGGAGGGAGGGAGAGACGGAGGGAGGGAGGGAGAGACGGAGGGAGGGAGGGAGGGAGGGAGGGAGAGACGGAGGGAGGGAGGGAGAGACGGAGGGAGGGAGGGAGGGAGGGAGGGAGAGACGGAGGGAGGGAGGGACGGAGGGAGGGAGAGACGGAGGGAGGGAGGGAGGGAGGGAGGGAGAGACGGAGGGAGGGAGAGACGGAGGGAGGGAGGGAGGGAGGGAGGGAGAGACGGAGGGAGGGAGAGACGGAGGGAGGGAGGGAGGGAGGGAGGGAGGGAGGGAGGGAGAGACGGAGGGAGGGAGGGAGGGACGGAGGGAGGGAGGGAGGGAGGGAGAGACGGAGGGAGGGAGAGACGGAGGGAGGGAGGGACGGAGGGAGGGAGAGACGGAGGGAGGGAGAGACGGAGGGAGGGAGGGAGGGAGGGAGGGAGGGAGGGAGAGACGGAGGGAGGGAGGGAGAGACGGAGGGAGGGAGGGAGAGACGGAGGGAGGGAGGGAGAGACGGAGGGAGGGAGGGAGAGACGGAGGGAGGGAGGGAGAGACGGAGGGAGAGACGGAGGGAGGGAGGGAGGGAGGGAGGGAGAGACGGAGGGAGGGAGGGAGGGAGGGAGGGAGAGACGGAGGGAGGGAGGGAGGGAGGGACGGAGGGAGGGAGGGAGGGAGGGAGAGACGGAGGGAGGGAGAGACGGAGGGAGGGAGAGACGGAGGGAGGGAGGGAGGGACGGAGGGAGGGAGAGACGGAGGGAGGGAGAGACGGAGGGAGGGAGGGAGGGAGGGAGGGAGGGAGAGACGGAGGGAGGGAGGGAGGGAGGGAGGGAGGGAGGGAGAGACGGAGGGAGGGAGGGAGAGACGGAGGGAGGGAGGGAGAGACGGAGGGAGGGAGAGACGGAGGGAGGGAGGGAGAGACGGAGGGAGGGAGGGAGAGACGGAGGGAGAGACGGAGGGAGGGAGGGAGGGAGGGAGGGAGGGAGAGACGGAGGGAGGGAGGGAGGGAGGGAGGGAGGGAGAGACGGAGGGAGGGAGAGACGGAGGGAGGGAGGGAGAGACGGAGGGAGGGAGGGAGAGACGGAGGGAGGGAGGGAGGGAGGGAGAGAGGGAGGGAGGGAGGGAGGGAGGGAGGGAGGGAGGGAGGGAGGGAGGGAGGGAGAGAGGGAGGGAGGGAGGGAGGGAGGGACGGAGGGAGGGAGAGACGGAGGGAGGGAGGGAGGGACGGAGGGAGGGAGGGAGGGAGAGACGGAGGGAGGGAGGGAGAGACGGAGGGAGGGAGGGAGAGACGGAGGGAGGGAGGGAGAGACGGAGGGAGGGAGGGAGAGACGGAGGGAGGGAGGGAGAGACGGAGGGAGGGAGGGAGGGAGGGACGGAGGGAGGGAGAGACGGAGGGAGGGAGGGAGGGAGAGACGGAGGGAGGGAGGGAGGGAGAGACGGAGGGAGGGAGGGAGAGACGGAGGGAGGGAGGGAGGGAGAGACGGAGGGAGGGAGGGAGGGAGAGACGGAGGGAGGGAGGGAGAGACGGAGGGAGGGAGGGAGAGACGGAGGGAGGGAGGGAGAGACGGAGGGAGGGAGGGAGAGACGGAGGGAGGGAGGGAGAGACGGAGGGAGGGAGGGAGGGAGGGAGGGAGGGAGGGAGGGAGGGAGAGAGGGAGGGAGGGAGAGAGGGAGGGAGGGAGAGAGGGAGGGAGGGAGAGAGGGAGGGAGGGAGGGAGGGAGGGAGGGAGAGACGGAGGGAGGGAGGGAGGGACGGAGGGAGGGAGAGACGGAGGGAGGGAGGGAGGGAGGGAGGGAGAGAGGGAGGGAGAGACGGAGGGAGGGAGGGAGAGACGGAGGGAGAGACGGAGGGAGGGAGGGAGGGAGGGAGGGAGGGAGAGACGGAGGGAGGGAGGGAGGGAGGGAGGGAGGGAGAGACGGAGGGAGGGAGAGACGGAGGGAGGGAGGGAGAGACGGAGGGAGGGAGGGAGAGACGGAGGGAGGGAGGGAGGGAGGGAGAGAGGGAGGGAGGGAGGGAGGGAGGGAGGGAGGGAGGGAGGGAGGGAGGGAGGGAGAGAGGGAGGGAGGGAGGGAGGGAGGGAC
>CM065667.1:7418296-7588296 GCA_033220385.1 Triplophysa yarkandensis | reverse complement strand
ATGATTAAATTAAATAATGCCAGCAACCCATTTTTTAAGTGTTCAGAGTTTCACTGTTTTTACTATTTTGGTTGTAGTTACGAATAGTTTTATTATAATGATTTGACATTAGAAAACGGTTCGTGTATGAACCCACCATCTGTTGCATGCATATTATGGTTGTGCATTTTTTTGTAATCCTTTAAATTTTAAAAAGGATGAAAACAAAATAATCGAGTCGAAGTTTTTATTTTGCTGCATTTATTTTAATTATTTATTTAATATAAAATCTATGTGTACATTTTATTTCTTTTTTACAATTAATTGTGAGTGATATTATGATGAAAATGATTTATTATTACTCTTTATCCAAAGTCAATGTGTAATCATGATAATTACCTTTAACATTGGTAAATAATTGTGAAGATGATTTTTATCATAATCAAGCAGCCCTAAATCATATGATTATTGATTTTGCAGAGAGAATGCTATATCAAACATGGTAACCAAATTTCTGTTTTCAATTCAGACAAACCGTCATGGGGCGGGACTGAATAAGCGTGGTTGACATTCTATTTGATTTTACACCTCCTGATGTGCTCTGTCAGAGGTTAGGTCAGTAGTGTCCTGCTGCTTTAGAGGTGCTTGTGCTGGTCAGACGTCAATAGCACGGCTGACCTTTGGTTATGTATGCGATTTAAAGGTCCTCACGCACTTGACAAGTCATATATCTTGGTGGCAGGATCCAGTCTCTTACCCTCTGAACAGCTTTCGTTCGAGGACTCTCCTGCACTTCTCGATGGGAAAAATCCCAGATTAAATAGATCTATACGCTTGAATTAGCCCACAAAACAGTCCAGTTAAGACAGATAACTGTTTGACGACAGGCTCCATTAGGTCACAGCGCTCACGACCGGTGAGGCGGCTGCAGAAATGGAAACGCAAAAGCTTAATCTTGGTGTGAGGTTGAATAAGGTGAAGACCTGTTGTTATGAGCTGCTGAGATGTCAGTTGTGATAACTAAAGTAAAATATCTCCTCACAGTTCTGCAGATATGAGGAAGTAGCCCTGACAGCCAGTGAGCTTTCTGGAACAGAGAGAAACATGCACATGCTGTTAAACCCACACAGTAAACTCTCATCCGCACTGCATTCAGCATATTGCTGCATGTGTTTAAACTGTACCGCAGGTTCGGACTCGCTTTGATTCGTCACTGAGTCCATGGACTTTGGTCTTGCCTGGCTGCTTTTCATTCACCCTATAAAATTAATGATAAGAACGCAGAGCGAGGTTACTGTACACACACAAGCGCATGTCCTCATTTCCCCTTTTCCCTCTGCAGGGCCAAATATGGCTAGTAGCGCCATATGCTTTGAAAAGCCAATAAAATGTTGCGCTTGTTGCTGATATAGCAATCGCATTGACAAATTAGTCAACATGTAGCAGCTCTGTAGTATCGATTTAGCCATCTTATTTCGCTAGCTTTCAGTAAGTATCTGAATTAGGCAATGATTCTACATAGAAACAAGTCTGCAAGTGTGCTATTAATACGTCCACTGCCCTCCTTTTCCAAGTAGGTTATGACACGCTCAGATTGTATTACTCACAAATGAACATTTAACCAGTATTTTGTGAGGTGCAACGATTTCTCTAAGTAGATATATTGGTCAAATTTGCATCAAGGCAAATAAGGAGGTTTACTGTCAACATGAAATCCAAATGTACCCTGTTTACTTAAAGTAAGTTCTGCCTGAAATGAAAATTGTGCCATTGTTCATGCTAACTTTCAAACCAGTATGACTTTCTTTCTCCCACAACACACAAAAGAACATATTTTAAAAAAAGTTGAATAACTGAACAGCAGTGGCACCCTATTGTTTTTAAACAAAACCAATACAGGTGAATGGATGGCAGTTACCAACATTCTTCAAAGTATCTTCTGTTGTTTTCTGCAGTCAAAAGAATATCTTGTGGGATTAAAATGACAAGAGAGTGAGTAAATGACAAATAAGTTTCTAATTTTGGTAAACTCACTTTAATGGTTTAATATTTCTGGTTTATTATGAAAGGTATGTAGTTGCATGTTATCCCAAAGATAATATGTTTAAAATACTTTAAACTGCAATTTTAGTCAGATATGCTAGAAATATTAAAAACTGATTCATGTTGCGTTAAAATGCAAATAACTATACCAAAAGTTTAGTACATTTACAAGCAAACATTCAGGTTTCTATCACATATGCTAAATAACATTGTGTAACATAAATTATTTATGTAGTTTTAACTGTGACAGCGTGATACAATAGTCTCACATATTTATTTAGGCATAACACAGGGATTTTCAGGTCGATAGGCCAGAGATTGGTATTAACAGATAATCAAATTTTATGACTCGGTCTGTACTCTCTAAAGTTGTTTGATCTTTTAAACCAATCTCTATTGATGACCTCACTGCGTGAAAACGTACATGGTGATGCTTTTTTTGTAATTATTAAGTAATGTTTAAAAAAAAGTTACATTAAATACTAAACAATTGCTGTAGGAATTGAAATAAAAAATAATAACTCTGGCAACATTAATATTATTACTTTTTTTAAAGATATATTAACTTGAAGCATCATAATCCGCATGGATAATTGCTGCTCACCCTGACCAAAAATGGGTAATCGGAATCGGTGGGAAAAATCCTCAAAAGGGCATCCCTAATGTAACATGCGGGGTGTTTATGTTCAATGATTAAAATATGTGATATCTGAAAAACCATGAAGTAATGGCATAAAACAATGCAGAACATTATACAGATGTTTAAAGTTAAAAATCCTATTTTTATTAAGTTTGAGGCCATGGGATTATTTATTTTAAAGGTTGCTGCCTAAACTCAACTGGTGCTTCTCACTCTTTTAAGATTGTGCACACCAGTGCTACAAAGTAAAAAAGGTCATTTTCGAGCCCTGAAACTGTATTACATTTTAAAATGTTTACACTTTAGCTTTATGCATCATTCAATCTAGCTTCATCTGGTATATAACAACCACTTTACAATCCAATTTATTCACTTTGCATAAAATACTTTTCTGTATTTCTGTTTCATTTAGAGATTTCACCCATTTTTTTATTGGTTGTTTTCACGATTTGACTCTTGCTCCTCGCAGCTCTCTTGTTTCTTCAGTTTGTTGTTGCAACATTAGACTGAGCTGGGTGGAAGGTAAAGAGACTATGTAATGCCTGTTGTAATGTGTCATGTTGCTAAGCCTGTGATTTTAGAGTTTGTTTGTGCTCTCCAGAACTCTGTATGTGTCTCAGTCCTCACTGCAAGTTTGTGAGTGAACTCAAGCAGCTGCATGTTTTTATGAATGGAGGCAATGGGGCTGTAATAAGCTAAAAGGATTATATATACTTAACCTAATTATTTTTCCCTGTGGCTGGGGGCTTTTCTCCTCGACTTCACCGCTGCTAGCATATCTCAAGAGCTTACCTTGGTTTGAAACCTCTCTTCACCAGGTTAAACCATGTATGATTGACGGAACTGTCAGTTCTCTATTTTTACGTAAGTGTGCTATAGTTCTTACTTAAGCAAATAACAATGACAGTGTGTTTTCTCATTGCTTTCTTTTTAAGGGGAAGTACATTGCGGATTAATATCAGTTACATTTGGGTCGTACTTCTGCACCAGATTCTCTGCGCTGATCAGCCTTGTCCTTTAAATGTCATTCAGACTGCTTGTTCCCTGTAATGGCTGGGACAGTCTGTCCATTCATGAGATTTTACCATCTATAAAAATATAGTCTAAAATCTTTAATTGCTGCTCGATATTCAGTAAAAATTGTGATCACTTGCTAAATAATGTGATATACCATTTATAATGCAATAATGCTTATGAAATTCTATTGAAATAATTCTTCAATACTGAAAATTAAACCACCATCATGCGCTTTGTTTTATTGCGGTCCATAAAAAATCTAATATTGCAAACTGTTACGATGTTTTCGTTATTTCAGTTTGTTATATTTTGCAGCCCTTCAACCTTCTCATAAAGACTAAAGCTCTTTTTAAGTAAAAACCAACAATGTACAGAGAGCAGATGAAGCCTTTATCCTATAAATAAATATGATTGATTTAGATAAAAAACAAACCAGTTAAAACCTCACATACTGGAGAGACAAATGCATTTCTGAGAATCAGTCTGGATTTAGTTTCTGCATCGGCTTAAGGTGTTTAAGGTTCCACCTAATAGGTGTAAAATTAATCTTAAAACCTCAAAAACACATGCCAAGTAACAGACAAATCCATCAATAGCGAAAAACAAAACAGGCTTTCGTTAACGTTTGTTGAAAAGCATCGAAATGGATCTGCTGCACTTATTGCTGCGAGAAGTGCTGCAGTACATGCTGCAGCAGGCAGAATGCATGTGGGGTGTATGTGCTATGCTGTGTGAAACTGCAGTGTGTGTTGGTCATGCTGGGTTTGCCTGCATGCGTCAGCTCTGTGGTATGAAGGTTATGTTGTGGTGCTCAGCTCCAGCGCTGCTGATCGCTGCAGTGCGTTGGAACAGCAGGCTCTTCTCTTTCCTGCCCTGACCTCTGGCAACTGACCCTCACACTCCCACTCCTGTCTCTGCGGATGAACGCGGCAGAGGCGGAAAACCAAATTCAATCACGCGTTGGATTCGGCATATCATTCCAATGTAGCTATTTCAGTTTCTTGGCTTGTTGGAGTTAATCGTGTTGTTGCCACGTGCTGTCTGAGTTGCAGAATGCATACTAAACCTTTTTGTAATTCTGTGCCAATTTGATAGGATTTTATTGTGTTGTTGGGATTCGAACGTTACGACTGTGGCATATGGCATCTCGTTTTCAAGTCGTCCTCTCCAGCATTTCAAGGTCAGCCTTGGTTATGATTAAGACCATGGAAGTGCTTCACTGTTCTTTTTTTTCCTTGACACATGTGCCGTGTCATAAAGACGGTAATTTTCCATAAAAATAAAAACGTTCTAAAGGCCCAATGGCCTTTGGTTTATTTACATAAGGAAAATGATGCACTCCAGTGGGAATTGAAAAAAGACAGGTCTGCAGAATGTTGCTTCATCTAGTCAATAAATATTTGTGAATTATTAAGATCTTTCAGTCTGCAGTTTTGTACCTTTGTAGTAGTAGTTGTAGTTCAGAAAACAGAATTGTGAATCATGATTGTTATAAAACTTTTTTTTGGAATACTACCCTGCCTGACATTGGAAGTCCCACCTCAAGCTCATGCAATTGGTTGGGATTCTCAATTTCATTTTTTTACACTTTTGGGAAAAGTCAATGTTCAAATTGATCTCATTAAGTTACTTCTGCATATCCTTTAATATTATGCTTGATTCTTCTGAAGATTTAGTTCAGAGAAAGGATTATTGCAGCACATAATGACAACAGATCTTAAATAAATGTTAAACATTGTTTACTGTAGCAATGACTGTGATTATTACACCGAGAGCAGCTGTTGTCATATTGATCTGTAATCAATAAATCCAAGATCTAAGATTAGCTTGTTCGACGGGTGTGCCTTGCATACTCTACAGACGCTGGAGTCCGTTTTTTGGCTTTCTGCTTTTGAAAGTGTGTCATATATATACCATTAATGAAGAAATAGGCCTACTTCTAGCATCTAATTTAAAAGCAATATCTGTTTTTTGCAGACAGAGACCTATTGTAGGTGTTTGCTTTACAGAATAAGGCTGTCGTATAAAAACAAAAAATAAATGCTTCTAAAAACGCTTCTATACAAGTAATTGTTTTGTGCATGCACATCCATTGAATGCTTGAAGGACACTGCTACAAACGCAGTATGGATACTGTATATGTGTACAGCTCGGTGACCTAGCGGAGACAATACACCCGCCACCTCCACACTTCTGATATTTACAGCCTACTTTTTGGATCTTCATCAGCAACACCCAAACACACACACATGTATGGCATGATTTACTTGTAGATTCTCCCCCAGTTATCTTCATCCTCTAAAGGAAAGAAATCTTACAAAGCCTACTTATAAAAGTTTAAAAACCATTTACATATGATAAGGGATGCACCGAATGTTCGGCAACCAAAATTATTTGACCGGAAATAACAAAATATTGTGTTCTGTCGAAAACAAGGCTGAATTAAAAAAGGTTTTTTTTACCCATCCATGGTAATATCTGCAATCGATTTATTCGTGCTTTCACTTCGTTTGCACATCCTCTCTCCAGCAGCCTTTTCCGGATGAGCTTTGTGTGTGTGCGTAAGCTTTTGGCTTCTATCAATGAGTTGCTGTTATGTCGTATGCATGCAGGTAGTTAGCTCCTTCGCTATCAGCGTATTCTCACATATTTCTCAATTTAAATGTGATCGGTAAAATAACTTGCATTTCAAAATCAAAGAAGAACTAATATTACACAAATAGCAGTTAAGCCGCGCACTCCATGAGATAGATAATTAATAATGACAAAATCACTGCATATAGTCACTCTTTGATGTAGAGGTATGGGGTGATTTTGTGAGGCTATGTTACATTTATAAATCATAATTTAGGCAGCGGTTAAGTGTCTGCTGGTTGTAATAAACATTATTTTAGTCTAGCGCTGTGCGATTGATCGAAATTGCATCACAATTTGTTGCAGATGTGGACGTTATTGTAAAAGATAGGAAAAACACTAAAAAGGATGTTTGTCATGGCTTTATTGGAAACAATTATAATTTTTATGTTATTTGCAGGGTAACTATTTCTTTTCTAACAATTTTCCCTTTGCTGAACACTTTTGACCAAATAAAATCACAAATCAAATGACCAAAATAAAGCCAAAATCACAAAGTCCAAGTTCAACCACTATTTTTACCCTTTTCATGACTGCCAACAGAACGGAATAGATAATATATGAATGACTTTCAGTTGTATTGAAATAAAGTAAAAACAGATCAGAAACAGTTAATAAGTTCACGTACAAACGCAGTACGCTATGTCTCAATACGCAAATTAGTCTGTGACATCACACCACCTTTTTAAATCCTATGGGAAACACTACATTTCTTTTCTATTCTACTGTCTTATAATAAAGGCAGTTTGTAATAACAAGGCCAGGCGTACACCAACTAGTTAGGCTGTGTTTTGTCAATCTGCTTTGCATTAATAATTTACTTAATCACGTTGTGAAATCAGTTCCGGACATCTATTTATAACTGGTCCCATTGTCCCAGGGACGACTGCCATCATTAGTGCCATGAGCCACGAAGATAATATCACCGAGCTGGGAAATAATGTTGATTTTCATTACAAGAAGGATTAGAATTTGTTCAAAGGCTGATACTTGTAGTACATGTAAGGATAAAATCAGATTCTTTAAAGGACGTGATGGCTTACGTCATGACAGCATGTTCCCTTCACGGATCACCTCTTCGTTCACCAGCTCACATATAAAATGAGATAATTGGCCTTTTGGAGACAGCGTGGAGTGCAAGTGCGGTTGAGGTGCCACGCTGCTCCAAGACAGAGCTGTGCTAACTTCAGTGCTGAGGATCAGCTCAATGCAGGTCCGTGTTCCCCGCGGGGAAAGCTTCATCGATCTAGCTGTAGGGCAGAAATTGGGGGTAGGGAGTGTACATTATACTGTAAAACCTATTTCTCCTTTGCGTTGCGTTGCATTTCAAGCCTTTGTTCTTGTGATCTGGAGGTGGGTGTTATTAATTCAATTTCAACCCCCCTTTCATTTTCTCTCCTCATCTCCCTCACCGCATTGCTCTCCTTCTGGACTGTCTGCCTGCGCACACACACACTCACGCCTGCGACGTCTGTGTCTGTCGCTGTAAGACACAGGGACAGATAATATCTGCCCTAACCTCTAATCCCCTCTATGTCTGCATATTCGCCTTCCTTTTATCTGTTTTCGTTTTGTTGTATCATCCCACACGTGCCTCAGTTTCAGTTCCAATGTGCTTGGTCATCACGCCATCGATTATCCCTCACTGTTACATCTCTTTCTCAGGGGACTGCATATCAGGACCCACCCAAGACGCATGCTCGCATCCTGAGGATGCTTCCCCCCTGTCTTTCTTCCTTTATCGTCACATTCTTCTTCACAAACTAGACCTGACCTTTTGGAACCTCCATTTTTATGTTTTAAAAATGATTTTGAGATGTTTCGTTTTACTTCCGTTACCTTCATGGGCACATGCATTCCCACGTCCTAAACATGCGTCCAGAAGCTGAGAAAACTAGCATGCTTCACTCTCCTTAGTATACTGCCAAGGAGCAATGCAATGACAAAGAAGGCTTGGGAAATATTGATCAATATATTAGCTTCCTCCCCCGATTGGCCGATCCGCCTTGCCTGGTTGCAACGCAGCGGTTGATTGGCTGTTGCAGTGTTCCGTGCTCAGCAGCTGCAGCTATGGGGATTTGTCATTCCTCTGGTCTGCTCTACTTACTTCCTTTCTCTCTCACAAAAAGCCATGTTCATATTCAGCACACTGACAGCGTTGTTTGCGCGTAGATTACGACCCTGGCGACAAATGCTGTTTTGTTTTGCCCATGCTGTTGTTGCTTCAATCTGCCCGAGAGTCGTAAAGTGACTTTGCTCTCCCATGTGCTCGCTCCCTTTTTCCTCTCTCCTCCCACTTTTCTCTCCCTCCCTCTATCTCTTAATCAAGACACAGCCTGCCCTTTCCTTTGCATTGCTGCCTGCCGCCCGTCTGCACTCCTCCTCTATCTCTCTCGCGCTCTCTCACTCGTGCTTTCTGCCATGCGCTTTCAATCCCATTCTGTTTGTCTCTTACCTCCGTATTCCCCAGTTACAGGTTTGCAACAAACAGCTGAGACATGATCTTTGTTATTTTCCATTACTTAAAAACTAGTTTCATTTTCTGCTCTGTGTTTTTTGATGTTTTGTGACGGCATGTGACTGGACTGAATTTTTTCGCTTGTTTGTTTTTATGTTTTTTGGAAAGACAGGTTCTCTGCGGTTAGGAGACTTGTAGAAGTGTCGAAGAAACCCCACAAAGCGGTGCGATGAGAAGGACGCAAAAAAAGTGGGAGGAATGAGGAAACGGTTCAAGTGAACGACGACTCGCATCACCACAAAGTGCCTCATCTGGATGGTGCAGCAGTTATTGTCTGTCTCTGCACTTCCATCCCGGATGGTCACCGCTTCGGATCGCTTTCTTCCCGGCTTCCCGAGAGAGAGTGTGTGAGTGCATGCGTTTGGCCTTGGTTCGAGCTATATTTCACTCTGACAGTCAATCAGTCCATTTCCCCGTTCCTCGAGTCCAACATTGCATGCTTTCCATTTCACCTTTTAATACAAGGACACCGTTCGATTAGTTTCCTCTTTGGGATCAGCTGTCTCCTGGTGCTTCTGCTGGGTCTCCATCCATGCAACTCAGACATGAGAGTATCATCAGAGGTTGTTGCGACTACAACCACAGGACACAGGTATTTGGATGCCTCAAATTAGAGAAGGCGCCATTAGAAAAGAGTTTCTATCAATGCAAGAGGGCTATTTAAAACCCACAACTCCGGAGGGCCGAGTATAGACAGCGTGGCGACCGCTACAAAGTGCCGTTCTTTAATGCTTTTAATTTTCCTGGACAAAAGCCGAAAGATGCACCACAGCATGTCACAGTGACCTACCCCACCTCAGCTCTCCGATATCTCTCACTCCATACTCACAGCACGTATACTTGACTCTAAACTGATCTCACATTCTCATCATAATTCCCCTTGGCTGATCGACAGACTATGCCCCCCTTTTGTCTCTGAGAGAGTAAGCTTCTGGACAGGTAGTGTAAGGATCGCCCCCTCCCTCCTCAGTGTGCTCAGTTTTTGCCTTTGTGCTTCATCACGCCTGGCTGCCCCACCCCAGCCCTCTGCTCACCGCCACTTACCAAGGGACCGCCATGGCCGTCAACGTGACCATGGGCCGTGACACCAAGTGGCTGACGCTGGAGGTGTGCAGAGAGTTTCAGCGGGGGGCCTGCTCGCGGTCAGACACCGAGTGCAAGTTTGCTCACCCTTCTCGCACCTGCCACGTGGAGAACGGCCGCGTCATCGCCTGCTTTGACTCTCTCAAGGTAATTCAGACATGCTTCACGCACATGGATTATTGTTTTTATTGCAGGATGTCACGTTTTAACCATTACCAGGTAATTGGGGTTTGATATATTTAGGAAAGGATTTCATTACACACATATACAGTTTAACCCCACAGGTTATTTTGCTGAGTAGTGATTTCTTGAATGCTGATGCCCTGAAATGAGCCTTTGGCTAATGTTTGTCTCAGCTTAAATTCTGAAGCAGGTGATCGTGGCTTGATCAATTGCAATTAGAAAAGTCACTTGGTCTCCATTGATAGCAAATGTTTTTACTATGTTAAAATGCTATTGTTTTACAAGAATACCTTGATTTTTTTTAATTTACATGTGTAAGCTTTGCTATTACCATGGTACATGCCTATCAAGTACAGTTTTCTTTAAATGACAACATTGGCGATATTAAGTCATTTGATATAAGATTGTGTCTGTAAACTTGCTCATGTACTAAAATTGGACAAAATTAACTTTTGACATGTAAATGAATCTCAAATTTACAGGCTAAGGAAACAGATAGAAATTGTAGATGACTCATTAAATACATACAAATTGTATCCACTGCTTAATCTTGTATTTAGCCTCCTACTTTTGAGTCATGTTCATGGTTCTTACAAACACTAAAGGCTACCTTAAAATTTATACATAGACTTCAAGAAACCATTATTAGTTTCATTATTTACCTTTTCGCTTTGCGTCTTTACTCCTGTCAGTAAATCACTTAGACTCCCGGTGTACTCTTATTCTTCAAAGGGTACTAATCTACTATTATTTGGCAATTATGTCCACATGTGTTGGAAATGTACCGCCCATGACCATACTTGGGTTTTAGCCAATGCATCACCATGAGTGACAGGGCGGACATTATGCAAATCCTGTTGCTTCCGTAACGTGTCGTCAGTGCCTCGCCTATTGTCCTGACATTTGCTGTAGTCCAAGACATCTGATTTCTGTTAAAGGCTTGTTAAAGGCTTGATAAAGATTGTTAACAGAAACACACAGTCCCACAAAGTAAATCTAAAATAAGGAGAAGGAATAAAGGTTCTCTTTAAAGGGCATGTTTCAATCAAGAATAACTCATCCTAGGAAGAAAGCTGCATTCTAGAAATATCAATATGAGGTCAATGCAGTGTACCCATAAATACAATTTTCTCACTATTAATAGACAAGATGCTGGTGTTTGCTTTGTCTTTTGTTTTCTAATATGTCAGTAAACATTTCCAAGCGCTGTAAACCTGCAGGGTCATTCGTGACTGGAAATACCCACAGCACTGAGCATTATGCTGTGATCATAACAAATGTGTTTGCTTGTGTCTCTGTATGTGTTAACGTGTAGAAAAGCCTCAAACAAGGCCCTCTCTGTCCGAGTGCAGCAGCTGTCTCTTTTATTGAGCTAGAATGTATTATTTGGCCATTTTTTGGCTCTCTGCAGCAAGTGTGGGGGTGATCAGGAGGAGTGAGAGAATCTAGACGAGGCCTAGCAACAGTGTCGCTTGCGTACAGTAATCCACTGAATGCTGTACAGTTTTTAGCGTGGACCTGTGGAGTTTATTTACTCGTCCATATTTATGTTATCAGAAGAGAAAGGCCACAACTGTCTAAAGACTCAGGGTCAGATAGCTGTTATGACTTAGAGGAATGGAAAGAAAAGCAAGATAAAATAAATGAGACAAAGATGAAGGTCATAGAACGTTCCATTTTACAGTTTTCTCCTTGATGTGTGTCTATTTGTGTGTGTGCTTTTAATAGCTCATGGCCAGGCAGGTGTTATGTCTATTATTGCATTAGTTTTAGGGTTTACTGAATAACATGTAACTCCGTGTTGTAAGAATAAAGAAATAGTGAGTAAAATATGCAGTACGGTACTAATTTATTTTTTCTACATTTATATTGAACTGGATTTTTGTAAAAATTAACTTAAATAAGAATTAAATAATAACTCATTTTTCTCTACACCGAATCTCATCTCAGCCACCCCCTAGCTTACTCTCCAACACACTTTTCCATGCCTTCATTACTCTGATAATTTATCGACATCCCCTAATGGTTGCTACTGTGTCCTTTTTCTGCCTTCCACTCCTGATGTGCAGTTTTGCTTTTTTATTCATTGACCATTAATCCTATTTGGTTTAGCTTGAAACCTATTACAGACTCATGAATTACTCATTCGGTTACTATATGTAAATGTGATTCAGGTATTGACATAGCGCTGGTGCTGGCAAAGTCTTTTGTCAAAAACTAAATGAGCAAGTACTTAAACTGTCATTGGCCATGTCTTATTCATATGAACATGAGATGAGAACTTATTTGTAGAAAATGGAACAAATAAATTGACTTCATAAAAGCCTTTCCTGGAAGTTCTATAAATTAAATTCAGATGTAACGTTAAAAACAGGTCTTTCTTTGCTTTTTTTTCTTATGTTCTGCAGAGTAATCACTGAAATTCGCAATGAACATATGTCAGAGTGGTAACACTTTAGGATAAGAATTTTGTAAACATTACTATATCTATTAACTAACATGATCTAATAATGATCAGCGTAGTGTTTTACATTTAATATTCATTGTTTATGTTAGTTAAATATTATCAATACAGTTGTTCATGTTAGGTCATCATGCATTAGCTAATGTTTACAGAAACAACTTTGGATTTTTATAATTTCTTATCAATTGCTGAACTTAATATGAATGTAGATTTATAAATGCTGCATTTTTACAGTTTATTAGTTCATTTTCCCTAATGCATTTACTCATTGTTAACAAATAAAACCTGATTGTTTAGTGTTACAGTTAGGTCAACTTTTACTGTAAAAAAGGACTGTAAATGAATAGAATAGAATAGAAGAGCTTTGGGCAAACAGCCCATTAAATTGTGTGTGTGAGGGGTAAAATTGAAGAATGAAGAGTTGAAGAATGGTTGTGTAAAGTTAATGATAGCAATTTTCGCACATGACATCTTGGCCAAAATTACCAGTTGATTTTCCTGTCATTACTGATAAGCCCATGGACTCTAATCTTCAATTAAATGTCTCCGTTCTGCCTTATCTGTTTGACTTTATTTGAAGAAAACAAAATATAGATCTCTTTAAGAATATGTTTCTTGACAAAAGATCACCATTTCTTAAATCATCAAGGCAGAGATTTTTGTGCTTTCAACAGCATTGTGCTTTCTTCATTTGTTCATTCTCTCTGTTTTCCTTCCTCCCATTCTTCCTCTGGCCAATCAGTTGTGAGAGATAGTATGAGGCAAAACTTACTCCTGGTTGCCGGGTGTGTTACCATGACTACACTGAGGAGATCCCTGACCTAGTCCATCCTGCATGACATGACTTACAGCTTTTCATCTCTTTTTCTTTCTCCACTCATCGAGACTCTAATCCCCCAGCCCGGCTCTCTGTGTTGATACACCGTGTTTTCTGTGTCCCTGTGTACTGTTTAAATGAGCTCTGTGTCTTCCAGAATGTTAAAGCTTGGCTGTGAGGCTAGCTTCTCATGTGCTTTGGCAGGTTTACCTGTCTGCTCCTCAGAGATGGTCTGCTCATTACCCACACACTCCCACAACGCCGCTGATGCAATGGCTCTCAGTGTCGGCGTGCAAGAGAAATGTACAAGAGTCAAGGCACCCAATTTACAATGGTGAGCATAGTTGTTGAGTACATCCTTGCTTATGGAAAAAATTTTTTTTAAAGAGAGATTACAAGCAGGGCATTATTGATAGTGTCTTAGATTGAGACGGCACGCCCACAGACCGCCCATAGTCATATAGTTTAGCCCATAGTTTATTGACGGTCTGACAGATTTTTTGTTCTGGCAAGCTCTAATGGAACTGGATTACTTCATGCAACTTGTGCATACAAGCTCTGAGGATACATAAACGACTAAATGACTGTTTTGTGGGATCAGAAGCCATTATTATATTTAGAGGTTTGTCTGAAGTAGAAAGTCAACTATTGGTCCATGAGCAGAACTTTGAATTCCGATTTGGTACAGTTCACTTAAAAGTACTTTAAATGCGAAAGAAGATATTTAAAAGAATGTTTGTAACCAAACAAAATTGCCCCCCCATTGACTGTGTATGTTTAAACTCAAAGCCACATTTTTCAAAATCAAGTAAATATACTGTTTAAATTTTGTATATGTGAGTAAAACAATAAAGATAAGGGGTATCACAGGCAGTTTCTGTCAATCTTATGTTAATCTTGAGTGGCTGTAGTGAAGAATTACGTTATTCATATCTCCAAAAAGTTTTTGGTTTACTCACATTAACAGAAGACATATACAGCTTTAAGACTTTCCCGGAAAAGCTGATCCCCGCGTGCGGCCGTGAGCAGCAATCGTGACCTCACGAAGAAAAAATGTACACCCTGATGCTCATGCTCTTCTGAGCTCTCTGATTGATACGTGAGCAGGATTTTATGGGCAAATGGCCGATAAATAACTTGTTCGCTTTTGACCATAGGTTGAATATTTGAAAGAACAGTTCCAAAACAAGTGCCTCTAAGGGGAGCACAGAAATACCATGTCATGCGTTTAACCCTGTTTTTAACAAATGAAACATTTCGAACATGGCAACCAAACATGTTTAATATCTTAAGCAATTATAATGCATAAAACAGCATAATACCCCTACTCTTAAGTAAATCTTATTAACACATATATCTATATAAATATGTACGTATATTTGTTTATTGAATTAGTTTTTTTATATAAACTTAAATAAATATTTGTAAAATTGGATTTTTATCAATCATTTTAGTAATATTCACTAAAAAACAAATTTAGTGTTTTTAAAACATTTTAATTCATTAATATAACTTTTTTGTGATATTTACTAAATCACATGAAATATTTTCACAGTGTGCTTTTCATATTAGTCAGATTCTTCCTGTTTTACTTGACAGTTCCTAAATAAGGTGTAATCTGCATCAGACCTTACGCTGGTTAGTCAGAGGTCTGGTAATGTAAAGCCGGACTCATAGATGGATCTGACTGTGTGGGAGTTACACTGAATGGTGCAACAGTGGGACGGTGGAACATCTCCAAGTCCTCAACATCACTGCACCCATCCATCAAGCTGTTCCCGAACGCTGACACTTCAGACACCCACTTTCATCTCCATTAAGTGCACCTCATCACACTGGCCATCAAAGAGACACCCCCACGTTCTCTCACTTCAAATTTTGTTAAGACTTCATCACTGTTAAAAGCCAGGCCTGAGGATGTTGCTGAGGACACAAGTGTTTTAATTGGTGTAGCCAGTGGACAATATAACATCTCTTTCAGATGCCGTGACCTTTTGACATTCAGACAAAACGATTTGCGTTCCACACATTCAATTTTGATCGGTCATTCTACAAATTCCCTCCATTCTTATTCCATCTTGGATTCCTTCATGTTAGAACCCAGTGTTCTGTGTTAGGCAGCTCAACACGGTTTGTGAGCTTAACATCCCATTAGAAGCTGTGAAGGCATGAAAATGAAAAACACTTCCGTCCAGGGATGCTTAAGAAATAGAATTACAGGTTTTTAAAGCAATTCAAGTTATGATTGCCACTGCATGCGTGCTGACAGAGCATGTCGTCTTTAAGAGCAGTATGAAGCATTAAGATGTGTTTTATCCCTTTCTGCTTCAAAGATCTGAATGCATTAAAGACGTTCTGTGTGTCAAACCCTGCTTTTGTGAGCTCTTGAAGTCTGTATGTCGTAAAAGCACTGGAATCTTGCTTTTTTTTTTTTTACAGAATTTCTGTCCAATACACTGACTTGAAATTCAATCTTTTTTATTCTTTTCTACAGTAATAGCACAAAACAGTGTTACCTAAATATTTCATTACAATAAAACCGTTATTGATATTAAAAAACACTTTTTTTCGTGTTATTGATATTGTGTTCATTCTACACATTGAATAATTTAGCATTAGAGATGCACCAACATTTATCGGCCCATGATCATTTAAAAACATTTTAAGATTGTCTGGGCCAGTATATCTTGTTGATCAAAAGGTAACAGGATAATAAAAATTAATGTGTGTTCTATATTTGTTAAATGTATAGAAACATAATTTATTTGATGAACAATATTAAAAGTCATGATATACAATAACATTAAAAAAAAGAAATAATAATTAAACCATTAGAATTTATTCAATGTGACTGACGGAACCACCAAATTTTTACCAAGATCTTTATATATCGCTCCAAATAATCATCATTAGTGGAGGTATTTGTCATTTCTTCTGCAGAACATTAAACAGATATTTTCAAGAACGTTATCTTCAACAGTCACAACTTTCTATCTCTCTTCTCTCATACTTTGAAATTGATTAATTGAGCAGAAAATTAAAACCTAAAAATAATTAATGACATTAACTTTTAACATAACTTACATTTTTAATCAATATTGAAATAATTATTGTGGCCATGATAACCATGTAATAAAATCTGATTTTGACAGGCCTACTTAGTGCCAAATGTGCTTTTCCCTTCAGTTTATTTTCTAAAGATATGCTAGAATTTATTTTACACTTTGATTTAAATGGGATGAATTCCAATCTCATGATGCATTACGAACCACACGATGGAGTTAAACAAGACTGCAGTAGTGTGTAACTGTAGGAATGAGGACGCTTGATCTTTCCCAACAGGGTTATTATGGTGCCTTTCGCATTGCAGAACTAATGACGTTAACTCGCAGGTTCATTGAGTTTGTCTCGCTGCTAAACGACCCGCTTGTGATCATTAGGTGTGTCTGTTTAACCGTGTCTGTTGCTCAGACAGCTGTATGATGTGCATCATGGTATATGTCTCACCCCTACATTGTGGGAATGTGTACAACGAAAGCTGAAAGAAAAGCCACGCAATGTACAGACTGGCAGACAGGAGACAAGAACAGACAGCCAAACACACAGAAAGTAATGACTGTCACTTTCAATTTATTTGGAAGTAGTGAAAATCTTTTGGTTTGTCTCGAAGCGCTGTCATTTCTGTACCCCACAAGGAGCCGTTTCCTCTTAACGTTTGATATTCAGACCTTTGTAATAACATTTCTGGCACTCCAGAGATTTAGCTGTTTTTATTTAATAGGATTTTGAATCTTTCTGTTGTTGTGGAAAGCCTAAATCGGCACAGTCTAATATCCAGAGATTTCCAATTAATTTATCCTTTCAATCACGTAACCCTTATCTTTCTGTCAAAAAATCTCAGATCATTTAGGAGCCGAGATTCATTGCGTTTTATCTCTCTTGTCTTTCTGTGTCTCGCTCTTCAACTCTACAAGGGACGCTGTACACGTGATAACTGCAAGTACCTGCACCCCCCACCTCATCTGAAGACCCAGCTGGAGATAAACGGCAGGAACAACCTAATACAGCAGAAGACCGCCGCCGCCATGCTGGCCCAGCAGATGCAGTTTATGTTGCCTGGAGCTCAGCTGCAGCCTATAGTGAGATCACATTTTTAGTAACCAATAACATTTGAATTATTGCTGTGTCTGTTACCTTAAAAACATTGCTGTTTCTTTCATTCAGACCTCTTTCCCTGTAACGCCCTCATTGGCTAACAGTCCGAGCATGGCGTTCAGCCCGTACCTGAGTCACATGAGTCCGGGCATCAGCCTTATGCCCGAGCTCCTGCCCAGTGCCCCCGTGCTGGTCCCGGGGAGCCCCACTGGCATCGCCATGGGCAACGGAAACTCAACGCAGAAACATGTTCGCACAGACAAGCTTGAGGTGGAAAACTCTTGATCTTGATGTTAAAGGCTTACTGTGATTAAGATTGCAAAATTTAAGCAAGGAAACATTTTATATTAAAAATATGTTTATTTTGGCTACTCACTGCATAATATTTTATAACATCGGTCCAGGTGTGTCGAGAATTCCAGCGAGGAAACTGCACTCGTGGCGAGAATGACTGCCGCTACGCCCACCCGATGGAAGCCGCCATGGTGGACGGCAGTGAGAACTCGGTCATTGTTTGCATGGACTATATCAAGGGCCGCTGCACCCGCGACAAATGCAAGTACTTTCATCCCCCGGCTCACTTGCAGGCCAGGATAAAGGCGGCACAACACCAGGCCAGCCAGAACGCTGCTGCTATGGTGAGTGACATAGAGGTCCCTGAATAATGACATCACAAAACCTCAATCTCACATAATAACAACTGATTACACCGTGACACGCACATTACTTCTATGACCCATGTGCCTGAATGATGTAATTGTTGTGTATAAAAATGTTAAGATGAGCCATCTTGTTATTTTAGGAATTATAATATGTCTTCTTGATACAAGTGTGTAAGTTTACACTTAAGAATATGCAGTTGTGGACATCTCTAGAACACAAACACTTAATGGAAAAAAAAAGTTAATTTTGTGTCATCCAACACATTCACCAGGCCAAAACTTTTTGAGGCTAAAGTGATAGTTTACCTATAAATGAAAATGATGTCAAGAATTACCAACCTATATTTATTTCATTGTTTTTGTAAACACAGAGAAACACATTTTATATATAAAAAACAGCAATCGAACCAGCAACACATCTTTACAAATCCTCAAAGTCTCAAACCACCAGACCGCGACTGACCCACCTTATGTGGATGACTGCTTATTATAGTTCTTGGACCCCATTGACTATCATAGTAAGAAAAATTACAAAAGGTATTCAAAAGTGCCCTGGAACTTTTTGCAGCCCTGCATTTTTCAAAAAAAAAATTTCTGCTATTGTAGTCAATAGGGTGCAAAAAAGCATTCTTGGAGATATCTTTCTCTGTGTACATTAGAACTAGGACATTTAAAACCACTCAAAGCTGAGTAATTGGTAAATGATGATAGAATTTTTATTTTTGGATGCACAACCCCTTTAAGAAACAAAATGTATGGTACAGATACTATCAGGTTTAATTTGAAGTCAGAAATAATTAAATTTTGTTTGTAGTTTTGGAGATTAAAGTAGATAGGTGAGACAAAAATAGATCCCGGAGGTGTTGTAAACATGGCCATTGAGCTTGCCACCTTCCCTAAAGGGACTTTGGCGTCACCCATAGTTGATTGTTATTTATTTTGCCTGTCAATATTCTGTTGGTATTTTGAAGGACTATTTTGCAACAGAATTAGTTAAAATAAGTAATGGTTGATACATATTTGTTTCTTTTTTTGAAATATTTTTTATACAGGGTGAGCATTTTGGAAAAGCATTAATGTACATGACCATGCATGCATCATTTTCAAATGGGAACCCATTTAATGGTAATATTTCCTTCTAAAAAGAGGTTTGAGTAACTCTCAATTTGGTTCTTTTACTCATTTTGGGGTTTAATATCTGCCTGTGTTTAAGGATATGTCATCATAACTTGGCTGGTGTACTAATAACCCTGAAAATTTTGAAACTCTTGGATATTTTGGTTAGATAGCATTTCTTTTATTAAATGATTTTAAGTATGATTATTACAGGAACATTCCCCTTACACATGAGCGCTTTGCTCAAGAGTGCACAATGGTGATGGCTCATGGCTCTTTTTGAGATCTTACAGAGTTCGGCTAGTGTCAGATGAAGGTGTGTATTTATAACTCACTGTCCACACACCTTTAATGTAAGCTTTAGGGGTCTGTTTAATAATTCAGATCCCTGCAGGGTGTGTGTGTGTGTGTGTGTGTGTGTGTGTGTGTGTGTGTGTGTGTGTGTGTGTGTGTGTGTGTGTGTGTGTGTGTGTGTGTGTGTGTGTGTGTGTGTGTGTGTGTGTGTGTGTGTGTGTGTGTGTGTCTGTGTGTCTGTGTGTCTGTGCGTGCGAGTATGTATGTGTGTGTGCTTGTGCGTGTGTGTGGGCCAGCTCGTTGTCTCTTGTGAGATATATGATGACCATGACATGTGATTGGTTGCATTGCAAGTACAGAAGTGAAAAAGATAAGAGAGGTAAACAAATTATTGATTCCTAATGAAATAATCATTAGCTAACAGCTATTTACCCAAGATTATGGCAGTGAATTTCTCTTTAATGAAACAATTCGTCCCAAATATGTATTGGGCATGTATTAACACTTGTGACTATGTGAAGTTCGGACAGCATTCTGGTGTGGCTAGGCCATTCCAAACTTATTCAATAGTAAGACACCAATATGTTTTAGCTTCAGAAGATGCAAAGTATAACAAGTGGTCTATATGAATTACATCTTGGTCAGTTTCTCTAACAAAAGATTTTTATGTCATACCAACTCCTTTTAAATAGTTTTATGGCTTTTTTGATCTTTTACAAAGCTTGAAAGTTTCAGTCTTCACTCTTTTTATTAGACCAGCATATCGTCTTTGTCCTATTGTGCTCTGTAGAATAGAATATCAAGCAAATTCAGAACAATAAGTAAACAAAATTTTCTTTTCCCCCTTTAATAATTTGACATCTCTTTATGACGACTCTGGAAACTCCAGTCTTATCATATCACATTTTTACAAAGCTTTATTTACAGTGCACAGATGTGAAGGGGACGTTATGAAAAACCTGCTCCCCTGCTTCTTGCAGTCACCTGGTTGGCCCGGGGCGTCATCATGTGTTGATTTTATTTGACTCCCTCTCGCTTCATGCTGTCATTGTTTTTGAACACTGCCCGATTGTCTTTATATCCTCACAGCTGTCTTTGTTGTCCTGTTAGCCTATTACCCAGCATTCTCTAACCTCATCTGCATCTGTTCTTTCACGGCTCATTCTCTCATCTCGTGCTTTCGTCCGCTGTCGTTCATTGGTTTGCCATCGCCGTGCGGTCACTGTTCGCTCACCCAGCCCTCAGCGCGTCCTCTGAAGCGCAGCCTGCAGCCAGCTTTCAATCTGGTATATTAGTCTTTCACCTTTTTTTGATTTCTTTTTCTTTTTAAGTTCTTAGCTCATTTCTAATCATTAATTCGCATGTGCCACAACCACTGCATTTCATAGTATGAAAAGTAACATAGAAATAAAAATGCTATCAGAATCAAGATAATTGCATTATGAGATGGAATAATATATAACAAAACATGCATCATATTTAGGTTTGAGTCACCTTTAAAAAAAATTCACTATAAAGATTTGGAACAGCATTTTTATCTCTGCACCCTACTGTTGAGCTCTATACAGTAGAGCGCATTATTATAATTGAGTTCACATGTAAATCATGAGATCAGACTGCTTACCCATGATCCTTCTGCTCAGTGAACCACAGATATCTCTTTTCCCGTTGACCTTTCTCTTATCGGCTTGCATATCAGTATACAGACAGAGTTACAGAGGAGAAGACAGTCATACATCCTCTTCAGCTGCCTACATGTGTGCTTGAGCATTCTGGGTTTAATTATCAAAGGCAGATTAGCTGCCTCACCTCAGTTTCCTGCATCTCAAATCACTCTTTCCCATGCAAGGTCGCACACTGGCTGATGCCCTTAAAATCAGTGCAGAAGAGCAAAGGAAGACCTGCATCTTAAAGACAGAAGAAAACAAATAATAAAACAGGAATGGAAAATAGGAAATTTCATACACAGCTCTGGAAAAAATTAAGAAGCCATTTCAGATCTGTTTTCATTTTTTTTAGCTTGACCAAAATAGGTATGGTGAAATTTGCTTGCATTTCCAAGTCAAATCTGGTCAAAATAACAAGATTATGCAATGGGTTTTGCAAAAATACCATAAAAAAGTGCATATGTGACGCTGCCTATGAAAACCGTGCTTAAGTCGATATATTACATTCTGAGAAAACAAGCATTAAAGTTTGATTTTAGCTAATTATTTCACAATTCTTCAATATTTGACATGGTTTTACTCAAACTCGCTGTCAACAGTCTCTGTCCTTACCTTCATACAGAATCAACAAGAACGGAATAACAGCGTATAGTAATGTTGTGGAGTTTTCCATCTATTTCTATGTTTATCACGGAGCTGAATAACCATAAAATATGTCCACAAACCAGTGTTTTGCATTTGTCGCACATATATAAGAATTTAAAGAATTTATATTTTATAAAAGGACCGTGTTTTTAATCACAGATTTTATTAGTCCTGGCACACTTTCATTTCTTCACATTGCTGTTGGATGACTTTCTCGCTCCTGGAGTGCTTTTATTAGGTTTAACAAATGCTTAAGTAAAAGGACCTAAATACAAGCAGAAATGACTTCTAAGAGCTAAATGTTATTCCACAACAGATTTATATGAATTTATTCCACAAGTTTGTCATATCCTTTCCACCACCCTTTATTTTTCTATTTGTTCTCTTTATTCTTTCTCCTTTGTCTTCTTGATCACTTCAGGCTCTACCACCAGGAGCCATGCAACAGCTACCAAAGAGACAGACCCTGGAGAAGACTAACGGCGCAGCTGCCGTTTTCAACCCCAGCATGTTCCATTACCAGCAGGCTTTAGCCAGCATGCAGCTGCAGCAGCCAGCATTCATTCCCACAGGTGAGCCCACGCAGGCCTCCAGTGCTGCACTCTCACTTTATTATCGGATTCCTGTCGTTTCTGCAATGGCTTGCATACATACAGCACTTTAAAAACAAAGTGCCTGGCTAGACGAGGATATGAGCACTTTTCTGCTTGCCATCTTTCTCCCTGTAAGCCCACTTTCTCTCTGTTCTTCTCTGTAGTTCACATATGCACATGTCATGCTAATTGGTCCCATGACACATACGGTCCCACGTTGTCTCCTCATGCACCTGAGCATTAGCTTCTCTCGTACTGAAATGCATTGTTCTCTCATGGTAGATAATCTGTTAGGATTAGAAGGACTAGCAAGTGTAGCAGAAGTTGTGCTATATGTACAGACTTCTGTAAAATGAAAACAACAAAAATCTGACACTCGGTTTTTATGTATCATTTAAATTAATTAAACTATCTAAATAAAAGCACATATTACATTTTTACATTTGTGTGATCTTGTTCATTCTGAAACATGTCAATCTTCACATTATCTGAAAAGCAAGTGTCAGTCAGAACCTTTGAACATTAGCTGATGAAATATTAACACACTTGAGTGCAACACCAGATCCAAACTAAAACCCTTTCCAGATGAGGAACTTTTACTAGTGTGATTCATTTCCTGTTTGTCTCTGCTTTGTGTCAACGTCTCCATTTCACCATCACACTGCCCATAATGATGGTCATCGCTCTCTCGCTGTGTGTCACTAACTCTGAAGTTATTTGTCTTGTTCTCATGCTGCGTTCACTGATCCATTCACTTCCCTTCTCCCTTCTCATCTCTTCCACCTCTTATCCACCACGGCCTCTCTTCTCCTGGGCTCTTGCATGGTGCTGCAGGCTCCGTGTTCTGCATGGCTCCATCTGGAGGTATTGGTAGGTCACTTCCAGGTCTCTCTGGATTAGGTTATTTTACAGCAGCATGTCAGATCTGTCACAGACGGGAGGGGGATCATGACTGCAGAGGCCCAGCACTGGCAAATTCCTCGACTACAGACAAATAATAAATTATAACCAGAACAAATATACATTTTTTATATTTATTTAATGTATTAAAGCTTAAATACTTAGTGATAAATAAAGCAAATAATAATAAAAAATTTGTAAAAAAATAAACATAGATTATATACAAATAATAAGTAAATAATTGTTATAAAAATTTTATATAAAATATTTTTATCTCCCTAACTATTAATAAAAGCTGTAATAAAAAGTGTAAAATGAAGATTAAATTATATCTTGTATGTTTATTATTTAAAGTAGTATTTCTATTAGAGGTTTTAAAAATATTTCTCTTCTAGTTCAAGCTCTGATGTTGGTCAAATATGCAAAAGTGTTAGAAATATTATTTAATTATGTATAATTAGAAAACATAACATGTTAGCATGTAAGTGAGCCTTAGAAAGACAATTTTCTGCTCAGAGATATATAGTCTATTTCTTCCAAAAATTTTAATTTCCATCATTGTCATTTTCATCACATAATGGTATTAAAGTGATTGGCCCAAAATTTAGTTACATTCTTGTCATTCAAACCTGAATTACTTTCCTTCTTCTGCAGAACACAAAATGAAGATATTTTGAAGAATGTCTGTAACCGATCAAGGGCATCATACATACATGACACAATTTTTCATAAACTATCAATTATTTTTGGCACATGTGACAACAGTAACATTTTGATAAATTCAATTCAATTCACTTTTATTGTCACATGCTTATGGCATTTCTGGAAAGAGGAATTACACAGCAGAATCAAATCAACAGAATCAATGTTAGGAAATGATTTTATAAAATTGACAAGAACTGTCTATAGTTGAAGAAACACCTTTTTAAGAGTCGACACATTGTCTTCATTATTAAAAAGACATACTATCCCTACACTTTAGTTATTTTAGGGATAGTTTAAGTTATTCATTTGTCGAGTCTGGGGTGTCAAAAATCAGCTTTTACCCTCTCCTGTCTGTTTCCGTGTTCACACCCAACCTGTGCGCTTTCACGGCTTCTTATCTTTTTCTCATTTTTTTGACTCTTTACGTGATGTAAGATTTTGTGCATGCGCGTGTGTGTGGTATTGTTTGCGTGTGGAACTGATGGCACAATGAGGACACAATCAAGGCTAAAGCCTTCAAAGTCGTGACTCATTAAGACTGGTTCCTTTTTTTTGCCCTCTTCTTCTTCATCCTCTACTCTACCTCACTCCCTTAAATCTATTATAGGCCTTTTCAAACCCCCCGGCCCCATGACAGATGGCCGCTGGGAGAGGCGGGACTGGACCAGCTGCAGGCCCCCCCAAAGCCGTTACCTGTCAGGGCCTGGACATACTGGTGAGGGTAGAGACTAGGTCCCCTCGCTACACGACATACATTCTTTTTCTGTTTAGAAAGCATTAAATACCCTTCCAATTTGAGAAGTATTGATAGTCCAACAACAATTCAATGCCCATAGACATCTAGTGCATACAGCTGTCCAAGTATAATTTGTCCCAGGGGTCTTAGTGACCTTAATACAGTAAGAATTTATCCAGGTTACATTGAAACAAGTTTTGACAGGACACTAAAACAAGTGAGTGAACCACAAGCCGAACCAGTGAGTGTGCCAGTGTGTGCCTGTGAGCATGTCTGTAATTTTAATTTCTTTGTCATTATTTGACATCTTCAGTTTACATATCGTGCTGTGTTCATTTGCAGTTTTCCATATAATATGACCTTTATCTTTTTATATGAAGTTTTATGATATCTGAGTCTAATAGATTCTAAATTCATATGTTCTCACCATACTTAATCGTATTTAATGAGCTTTAGAAATGTTTGTCTTTAAATATCAGGTTATCCCAAAACCACAACAAAGAAGTGTCATATTATTTTTTGTATGGGAATGAATAATGTTTATACATTCCTTGCTTTCTTTTATAATTTTATAGTTTTGGGCCACCATCAAAATATAGCAAGTGTACGATTTTGATGACGGCCATTATTTGGTTTTCCCCATGAGAGGTTGCTTTATGGTTTTATCTCAACGTAACTGTAATCAGATAAAACTTTTGAAGCTTAAACACGATGGAATAAAATGGTATGATTTTAAGTTTTGTTTGCATGTTTGTTCTCAAGTGAAGACATCATCTTTGCAGTACATGAAAACGTAGTTGCCATGACTCAGCCTATTCCTCTGGCGTATTATGTCATGGTACTCATAACATTCCTCCTCCCCTTCACCCCCTCCCTTGTTTCTTGTCTGACTCGCCTGAAAAAAGTTCCCATGATGCACGGTGCCACCACTTCCACTGTTTCGTCGGCTACGACACCAGTCACCAATGTTCCTTTTGCTGAATCAGCCACCTCCAACCAGGTTTGCCCCTTCATTTTGGCCTTTCCTTTTTACAGCTGTGAGGTATCTGACCCTGGTCCATAGACGATAAGTGTTTCTCTTGAATCACTCAAAAATTTAAATGTTTTCTGTAAAGTTGTAATCTTAGTAATTGTGTACCATCTTGAGTAACTGAGTTCTCTATGGACCAGTGAGGAGCCTCTTTACTTCTGTAGCACAATGTCCCAGTTCCACCATGTCAGTGTGTTTACATCTGTTTTACTGTCTTCACTGTTACAGAGCAAACCACTGCATTTAAAAGAACAGTTCACCCAAATATGACAGCTCTCTTATAATTCACTCGCCCTCATGCTGTCCCATATGTTTGTGACTTACTTTCTTCAGATAGACACAAACCAACATAATCTATTAAGAATAATAAAATTGTGTCATGTTACTTTAAAAGCACACCCAGCCATAGTTAAGATATTTAAAATGACTCCAGTTAGTTAGATAATTTCTCCTATAAATACATGATATATAAAAGTAAATATTAGGAATTTAAGTGAATGAAGTTCTAAGTTTGTTAAACAAATGTACTTAATTTGAGCTTTTTTATTAAACCAATCAAAACAAGCAATATGAGTGCTTGAATCAATCTATATAAAATAAATTGTTATTACGAAATAATGTTATGATTGTGTTCAATATTATTGATGCTCTTGCAACCTGATTAGTCTTTTGACATATTCATATATGTTATTTTTTTCTATTAATGGACCACATTAAAAGCACCACATTATATATTTTATCATTATATTTTTATGATATAATTCTGTTGTTACAAAATACTCTGAAAGCATACAGTGTATGAGAAGCAAACATAATATGATGAACTGCTACTTTTGGTTTAACTGAATACTAAGGTGGGTCTATAATGAGAGAATTTCCATTTTTTGGGTGAACTGCTCCTTTACATGTTTCATTGTCTTTTCCCCTCACCATGTTTTGAGGATTTGACACAGGAGCAGGTTGTATCAGTGGCTCATATCAGAGTTTTATACGTATGTATGCGTGTTCTCTGCGTTTATCTGTCAATACAATGTGGGGGGGGGGTTTCAGATGACAGTTCCCTTATTGTAGGTTTTGATTCTCCTTAAGCCATATTAAAACTACGTTTGAACATATTAGGAGGAAATGTGTAGTTCATCATTTGGCCTGTTTAGTAAAGGGGTTTTGTCTTGTATTTTAACAGAAGTACAAGACAAGCTGTAAGCTTTTACTAAAGACAATGACTACCTTGTCTTTAGGAATAGACATGCTTTGCTTTCCTCATACTTCTTGACATGTGATCCTATTAACGGTTTCATCTGACTTATGCACATGGGCCAAAATTAACTTCCGGTTTGTGTTTGTTAATCATTCTGGATAGTGGCTCCTTCACAAAAATATGAAATAATTTACACTAAATAAATGAGAACATTTTGGAGCATAGTAATTTATTAAATATGCTTTTTAAATATTGTGTATATGTAAGGAATTAAAAAAGTAAATGTGATTTTACATTAGAATTTACCACCACATTTTTGGTTATATTACAGATATATATTTGTTGAATAAATAAAGTATTTTTCGATTAAATAAACTTACGGTAAGTTTAAGAGAAATGAACTGTCAGATTCGTATCAGTTATTTTAATATTTTTTCACTCAGAAAAAAATAATAAAAATAACAGGTTATATTTTTAGGTTATATTAAAAAGTAAAGTTAATATAACTTTTTAAGCTACGTTAAATAATTTTTCTGAAATATTTGACAGAGACTTTAATCTTTGTGGATGTGTAACAGAAGTTAAGTTTGTGCCACAAAAGCATGCATGTGCAGTATTGATCGTTTCTATTGTAGCTTTGAAACCGTCTATAGTTCAATAAGTAGAGCATAGCACTAGCATTGCCAAAATAAAGTATACCTGCATGAATGTGTACTTGCAATACATTGTAAGTCACTTTGGATATACGCTTCCTCCAAATTCCTTAAGGTCAGTATAAATAGCTAAATTTTGGATTTTCTTTGGAAAACTGCAAGGTGTCAGGATGTTCAGTCATAGTTTTGAGTGCAATTGTAATTTTAAACTAAATGTATTGTCTAGTATTGCTTTGCAGACGCTAGGGTGTCAGCATTAATTTCCTGCTTCACTTGCTTTTACACTGAAATACGTCGTGCAAAATTACAAATGCTCCCACGGTCTCAAGATAACTGATATATTATGTGAAGATATTGCACAGTGTTTATTCATCCTATTCCAATTTTTGAAACGAAGTTCGCCTTGAGTAGATAAGATAAAAATATACTGTACTCCATTTCACGTTTGTCTTTGCTTATTGGGTTTTAACCACAAGGGCTTTACCTTTCTTTATCTCTTTTCGATGTGTTTGTCCATGTCTGCCAACAGACACCACCGAGGTACTGAGCGCTGAGCCGATCGACCTTCAGTGCGTTCCCATGGAGACCCATTTCTGCCCAGTTCCCAAACTGCTGGTCGCAGCACCCATGACGCTGAATCCAGTAAGCCTGTCCCGCAATCCCAGTTAAAACACCAACAACCTAATCAGGCCCATCGCTCATGCAACATGTGCCCAAACAGCCGAAAAATGAATGCAACAAACGTGTGCCTAATCAGTTCGTCCTTAACAGGACCATACATTCATCTCCATATCAGACACGCCCACTTCATATGAAGTCAACAGGGGTTTGTTGATATTGAAAACAGGCAATACTTAAGCTTGGACCTACAACTGTTAAAGGAAGCATGCCATCTTGATGCAAGAGGAGCGTCCGGATGCTGAATCAAGAGACGGCTCTTAAAACTCACAGCCATACGAATACATGCAAACCAATTCGATGAAAAGACTGAATCCTCTGGAGGTGAACTTTAGATTTCCTGCTTGTTTGACGTACGGTAAGCAGAACATCAGCAGGTAGAAGGCGTTTCTCTGTCATTGAATGTGATAACTGTGTCCCAGAGCAACGAAAGTGATTGACAGCAGCAAGCGCTACAGATATTTTAGATAGTGGTGATGGTACTTTGATTTCGTTCACAGTTAATTCTAATTAATAAAAGTGGCACGTTTTATTTCATGTTTACATTTGGAAATTTAAGATGAAAATAATTTTAAAATGATTTGTAAGATAACTTGTTTATGATGCTGATTTAAGCTTTTTAATTAGGTCTCAACATGTGGTTGTCTGTGCCTTTGAGTTACAGGTGTGTGTGTGTTTGTTCCCAAATTTGAATTCACCGAATTTTATTTTAGACTATGAAGGTATACCTGTGAAGCCTTTCACAATCAACATCCCATTCCTCCATCTGTGTGCTGTTACTTTTAGTTTCCTGATCTCATACATGAGTATTATTTATTAACCATTGTCCAGTAGACAAATACCGTTTTAGTGAGATCAGTGTTATTATCCTTACCAGAAGTATCTCACCTCGCATTTCAAGCTCCACATCGACTCATGTAGATTGGTTCTCATTCTCATCCATTAAAATAGAACTGCCTTAAGCAGATAAAACATCAGCATTTCTTGCTGTACATTTTGATGCACACTAAACAGAATGTCTGGATGCAGGTCTTCTAATCTATAAGATGTCTCACTGAGGAGAGATGATGTAATAGATTTTAAACTGGACTTTTTATTCCAGCTGGATCCCTTTAGTCAGAAATGACATTGAAATAACCCTTAAAAATATTTAATAGTTGTGTCCTGCTTATTTAAATGTTGTGGGAATTGTGTTTATTTGCTCTGTTAGAACGTTAGCGTATAGCCTATATTTCATTGCTATGGTTATTTTGTGAAAAACATGTCTAAAGCATATTTCACCTTAATTTGAAAAGAAAACAAAAATGAAGCTTGATTTTCTAAACATTAAGATTTGATTCTTTATGTTTTTGACAGTTATACACATTCCCTCTTAAACTATAACATTTATAACAAATACTTTTAGAATAAGGTGTTTTAGAAAGACAAAGTTATAAAAATACATTCATTTAAAAAATATCATGTGGTATTATATTCTTATAAATGTGTCCGGATGCAGATCACTTGAAAAGATCTGTTTTTCTTTGTGCAAAATATAAATTTCCTTTTGTTTCTTTTAATTTTGGGATGAAATATGACCCAGACATTATTTATTCGATTACCTTGTGTAACTCAAACCCTTTTTGATGGCTAGACTGTCTCTGCCAAAGCCTGTGCCCTGCCCTACCTGCTGTGTGACAGTCTGTTCGTCTCCAGTTTTTTGTTCCTCCCAGAGCGCCTCTTTCTTTTCAATGTCACTTAATGGCCAAAATTATTCTTAAACAGTTCTAGCAGATGATAAGTCTCATGTTAAGCAGATTTGCTTACTTATGTAACATTTCCAATCATTTTAGCAGTGTCTAAATTACAAATTGGAAATCTATATTAAATACCCAGCATTTATCTCATTAGTTTGCTATAAGAGGTTGCATATTCTTTACTGCAACACAAATTTCGTGCCATTCGAGTGTCAGACAGGTTAGTCTGTGCCAATCACAAAGAGCATTCAAACCAGTGGATGAGGCTTTGATGCACCAAGGTCATGCGCCAGATGGATCTGAATAGCAATATCATTTTCCCTCTCAAGCAAATGTGCTCACCCGAGCAACAAATGTAAACCCATTGAAGCAAGCTATTATTTTGTGCTTTGTTTTGAAACATCTCGGTTATTGCTACCTTTCATTAGACAAGTCCTGCAGTTTGGAAATTGACAACTGGGTGTTTTTTAACAGCTGGCTTTATTAGAGCATCAGTGAACGCGGTGTGCGCCCGCAAATAGAGTTCCAGTCCAAGATCTCTGCATGATTATTGCTGTAATATGTTATAGGTTCTCGAAACATGAAAACTGTGATGTCAGATAGACTGTACACCAAGGCCTGCAATCGAAAAGTTTGTGGCCATTTTTGATTTCGAGGATGATGGCTGAATGAATCTTAACTATTTAAGTTAATATGTTTGTGTTTATGAAACGTGTCTGTTTAGAGTTTCGAACAGGTGTAATCACTGATTGTGTCCTTACTTTCAAAAGTCGGCAGACTCTAAAATGCAAGGGCAGAGGTGACCGTGCATTATTGGAAATGTTCTGGTTTGGACCGTGAGCTGAAAGCCACGACACTTGCATATACGCGTTACAGTTAGAGAAAAGGGAAGGAATCTCATTTTTTTACTAGGTCTTTCCAAAGGCCCTCAGCCAAAGCTTTATTTGCGAGACATTATTGCTCCACACGGGGCTTTACATGCATTTTTGAATGTGACATTTAAGACAGCGAATGTCACGAGAGGTTTCGGAAGGCCTGTCTCACCATTACTCTCGAACGAAAAGACAACCTTTTACAACATATCAAGGAAGCGAAAGCCGACCAATGCCATTCACTGTTGATGAATGAAACAAAAATGTATAATTATCATCACTTATGAGACAACTCATCTGAACTCTCGTCACTTCTTGGACGGCAGTGTTTTTTCACTGTTTCAGCAGTGTGGCCCCAGGATAGAGCTCTAAAGATGCTTGTTTTGCGATAATCTGATCTAAGAACATCATCGTCTTTTATTCAGCCAGTTTACTGGTGGTCAGCACACACTACTGTATCTAGGCCAAACTCAAATTCTATTACATTGTACAATGGTGGTTTATTTAAAATCGTGAACAATGGTTGATCTTGGTGGTCAATATAAAATAAGAGGAAGATGCTATACTGTTATAAGTAAAACATGTGTATTGTATACATCTCTGTCTATTGTTCATGTGTTTTAAAATTATTCTAGGAAATACTGGGGCAAATATTTGTGGATTAATTTAGGAGAGAACTGTTTATTGACGAGTTGGATTGTGTTTTGTAATTAAGTTCCATTGCCCAGCCAAGGTGTAGAGCCTCTTTCTCTCTGTCTCTTTCTCTCTCTGTCTCTCTCGCTCTCTCTCTCTGACTCTCATATAAAGAATTATGCCTTCTCCAACTGCAATCCAGCTGGAATCAACTAAATACTTGATAAAGAAAAAACAATGTGCCTCAACGGGGGCTTTAGCATTTTAAGAACTCACTTTTTAAGAAGTGTGCATACCTGCATAACGTAGTTAGCTAGAATAATCTATGTGTACGTATTACAACCGCATCATCATTCTTTTTTCATTAATGGTTCCTGTTTTAACTATATTCTCATGAATTCATTCATGTTTTGGTGTGTTTTGAGACAGCTGTCAGTGTTAGGCTGTTTAGTTTCAGTTTGATCATTATCCTTACTTGGTTACTTACATGACATCGTACAAGTCTCATCGCATGAAATTAAAATAATAATCTGAATACTCTACATCATAGTTTGTGCAGTTAGTGGTTTAAGATAAAAAAAAATACTTAATCTATATATCTATATATCTATATAAACATTTGTATGTATTACAATGATAGATTCATTGTTACCTATGAAAGTAAGTTCTTGTTGCTATGGCAACAAAACTACAACATGGCTACCTTTGTATATCTTAATTGTGAAATTTTTCTCACTTTAAGTGAAATCATGTACAACGTTAACTTATTCAGAAAGGGAATGTGTTCTTAAGTTGTCTTGGAAGAAGAGATTGACTATTTTGTAAAAAAAAACATATTTACAGACTTGTGAGATACTTTCCAAAGGCCCTTTGGAGACATCATATGTTATTTCTGTTGTAACAATTTTTTTATTTGGGTTTAAGGATTACTTTCCGATGGGTGATCTGATGGATCAAGTGGGACAAAAAATAATAATTTCAGAGCGCTGTTGCATTGGATATTTATTACAGTGTGTTCGAAAAAAAGGATTTTAAAGCATTCGTTTTTTTAATAAAACAACCCATGATGTCACAAACAAAGGATAGTATCAGCCATAGTGAGCCTATGGAGCCACAGCCCCCAGAATCAAGTTCTGTCCCCCTCTGGCCCACCCAGACTGCACCCAGCTGTGCTGGGAAATGGTGACTAGTGTCACCCCATTGGTGTACGAATGTGTGTTATTCACCTTGTTTGCACTTATGTACATAACTGAGTCAAAATATTCAGAATTTATTTTGAATATACATAGATGAATAAATATATATATATATGTAGAAGAGCAGATTCAAATCAAAAGACTGTATTGTTCGGAATACAGGTAAACAGTTATCTTTATAAAGGGTTGTCAAGGAGATAGATGCTGTTTTGGGGTGTCAAGGAAAATGTTGTATGTTTTGTTTGCTAATGCCCTCGTTCTCATCATAAGGCATGATGTCGCTTGCTGACAAAGGGAGAAAAATGATGTCAATAAGGCTTTGTAGTTTTGCATAGCTTACAAAAGCGCATTGAGCTGAGCTTTGTGCCTGCTTTTATCTGATCCTGAAGCGTAGATGTGTAGGAGACATAGAAACATAGACCTACGTATTTCAACTGTATGTCTATCTCTCCTTTCTGTACATAGAAGAATGTGTCCAGAAACCAAAGAACGGTCTGTTTGTATTTTACCTCTACCTGTTGCGAGCTTCAAATAAAATGGTTCTGCTCTATGTAGTTCAATGAAATGCTTCAGTAAATACAAAGGGTTTTCAAAGAAATGTTCTGCATAGAAAGAAAAAGAAAACGGCACATTCAATTCAGAATCAACAAGTGATAGCCTTCAGATTTCAGGATCAGATTTTAGCAGGAAGCATTGCTACAGGTTACACAAAAAAGATTTTCGCTTTGGTTTGTTTCAGTTGTCAATGATCATTTTCGGCTCTTGTGCATCCACCAAGAACAACAAATATATCTCACAGTATCAAAATCAAGGTTGCTTCAAAATCCGATGTAAAACCACCAGACAAAACCCTCTGTTAAAGAAAACTTGTACATTCTGTGCTCTTCAATTGCTTTGGAAGCCAATAATTTTGTTGCCATGGCACTTGCCTTTATAGTGAGGGAGAGATCGAGTCTTTGTAGATTCTTGCATATAGACGCACCTTCGGACCAGTTGAGTATGGTCCTCAGCCTTTTGACTGTAGAGCTGAGGTAGCACTTAGATTTAGAACCGGGTATCCCAACTTGCATATAGAGTGTGAATGCAAACACAGGACGCTCCTCTACCACTGTGCTTGATGGGAAAAAACAAACAAACCCTATTCAGCTTTCCATTTTCCTGTGCCTAAACATTTTGTGTGATGTAAAAAAACTGATGTTTTTAAGAAAGCCATTGAGGTTAGACTTCCACCTAACTGTGCCCTACATTCAGTCACTTCATTCTCATATCTGTGACTGGAACACTAACATCAGTGGTCAATGTTAACGTATGGACTTTACTGAGACTGGAACATCACATAATGTACAAAGTTGTATAGTTTCAAGAGAAAAAAACACTCATGATGCAGAGGTTAAGTCCCTTTAAAGGCATCAGTTAATGTTCGGTGGCAAATGCTGATGCCTGTGTAAATGCTGTCGTGTGTGTGGAACAGTTAAAAGAATGTCTACATTGTTTCAAAGCCATATGTAAAAGATTCCTCTCTCTCCCACTGTAAGACAAGGTAAAACTGAATGCTTTGACTCTTTATATGAAATGCTTCTCTTTCTATTTAGCTTATTGTGCTTGTATGTGCTCAAGAACTGTGCTTCTTGTCAATCCCTTTGCGATATATAAATGTATGGAATATAAACATAAGACTTCTGTTCTTTTTGTTTGACATTTTAATAAAGCACTTAAAAGGCACATTTTGCTTGTGGTGTTTAAACCTTGTGACTGGATGTAGTGATTGTTGAAATACACTATTAAAAAATATTTTATAGGGAAAATGTCTCGCCTCATACAGGTAAGTTTAAAATGGTTGGGTTAAGATTTACTGGGTTTCATACAAAGTAGTATTTTTAAAATAAAGTTTGAAAATATAGTACACAGCATATCTAACAGTTTTGGACTTTTTAATTTTTTTAAGAATTCAGAAAGTCAAAATGGACAATATACACCAAACAGTCAAATAGGAAGAAAAAATATGTACATATATATATATATATATATATATATATATAGATAGATAGATAGATAGATAGATAGATAGATAGATAGATAGATAGATAGATAGATAGATAGATAGATAGATAGATAGATAGATAGATAGATAGAGATAGATATAGATAGATATAGATGTAGATATGTGTCTCTGTCTATGAATGTATGTATGTATATATGTATGTATGTATATATATATATATATATATATATATATATATATATTATTTTTAGGTATGTATATTTATGTATATATGTTTGTTTGTAGAAATATTTTTTAACATTTTTGAAAAAAATAGCAATAGTACACAATGTTGAAAATATTTGTAATAAACTTATAATGATGTAAAAAATATAGTTTTTTCTATCATTTTATAAAAATATATAACAATAGTTCAAATTGTTGAAAACATTTATTATAACCTTATAAGCTTATAATGATGTAAAAAATAAACATTTTTGGAAAAAAATAACAGTATACAATGTTGGAAACATTTATAATACCCTTTTAACTTATAATGATGTAAAAAAATAACAATTTTTTGAAAAACAAATAACAATAATACACAATGTTGAAAATATTTTCATAAACTTATAACTTATAATAATGTTAAAAAAAATCGTCGATCAAACTAACTGTTAAAACGCTCGTTCCTCTGTGGTATTAGTGTGACGTCATTTCCGGCGGATGTTGATTGGTCACAGTGAGGCGTGTGCGAGGAGCTCCGCTGCGGGGCCGCTGCTGCTGTCTGGGGCCGAAATGCAGAGGCGGACCGGAAAGAGAACCCGAGGATTGTTGAATTCAAAACCAGCGTGTTCCAATCAATAACATCGGATCTTAATCCCGCGGTTTTCTCTCGGACGCTCATTAAAGCCAGTGCTGCTCGTGTAGATCTCCGGACGCTAAACATGGACGCGGTCTCACATCACACTGGCGAACCGGATCGCATCTGCGCTTCACCGACACTCGACCGAACCGAGCCCGACGGATGTTGCTAGTCGAAGCCCGATGTTCCTCTGTTATATTCGGATTCAAGAGCCGCTGTGAGCATAACGCAAACGACATTTTCAAGGCTTTGATCGGATCCAATGAAGGAGTATAAAGTTGTTGTGCTCGGCAGCGGTGGGGTGGGTAAGTCCGCACTCACGGTCCAGTTCGTGACCGGGACATTCATTGAGAAATATGACCCAACCATCGAAGACTTCTACCGGAAGGAGATCGAGGTGGACTCTTCTCCATCTGTGCTTGAGATCCTGGACACTGCTGGCACCGAGCAGTTTGCTTCCATGAGAGATCTGTACATCAAAAATGGCCAAGGCTTCATTTTGGTGTACAGTCTTGTCAACCAGCAGTCATTTCAGGTGAGTCCAATAATTGAGATCTGTAAGTCATGCATGGGACCCAACATGCATGGTGAATTGGTTTGGTCACATACGCACACCATGTGTCAGCCATGCAACAGGTCAGATTTGCACTTCTTGTCCCGCTTGGTGTTCTTTCATTCACGCCCTCTCTGTGTTCTGCAGGACATCAGGCCGATGCGGGACCAGATCGTGCGGGTCAAGCGCTTCGAGAAGGTGCCCCTCATCTTGGTCGGGAACAAGGTGGACCTGGAGTCGGAGCGGGAGGTGGCGGGATCCGACGGCCGTGCCCTGGCGCAGGAGTGGGGCTGCCCGTTCATAGAGACCTCTGCCAAAAGCAAGAGCATGGTGGATGAGCTGTTCGCCGAGATCGTACGGCAGATGAACTACACCACTTTGCCCGAGAAGCAGGAGCAGTGCTGCACCGCCTGCGTCGTGCAGTGACTTTATTCCAGGTACGAGTGCAAAGCAAGGAAATATCTGCGTGCACGGGAAGGGCTTTATTCAACCACACACACACACATGTGTTTGTATTTTAGTTTGGACGTTCAGCAGCCTTGAGCTCATTATGCTGTAAATTCCGCCTCTGTGCATTAGATTGCGGTGCGAGAGTGCTGTATCAATAGAGAAAGGGGCATAAGCAGCTCTAGGCTGACTCAGCTTTGTTATCAGTGGATCCCGACAAGAATGTGGCGTAATGAATGAAACTGCTTAATCCCGATATCAGTGAGATGAAGCATTATGAGATGGATCTGTCTGGGCCAGCAGTCAGGCACATGAGAACAGGGAGAATCCTTGGGAAGCAAAAGGAAAGCCTAACATCCTGAATGGAAAGTGATGTTGCAAAACAGGAAACCCGGAGAATTGTTTGGCTGCGCAGACGCGTCATGTAGGTGGTGTCTTTAGTGGAGACACTTCTTTACATATCTCTGAGATGTTACACATTGAATGCTTAGTGCATTATTCTAAGTAAATATATGTCAATCTCATCGAATGTCAAAATGGGCTATAGTTAGTACAAATTATAATGTAGTTACATAGTTGTGTGTGTATTGCCTTGTCTGTGTTATCCTTTTTCTGTTATAACTTAAGATTTTTTGTGTTTTGTAGGCACGAAATCCCACCGGAATCTCTTAAACCAGTCAAAGCATTGATGATCTTATGACCCTATGAGCCACACCTGTGCCACTGAGCCCCTTGAACTCTGATACATAAAGACAAGGCTTGACTTTGCTGCCCAGAAGTAAATCAATGCAGGGTCTCCAAAATCCACAGGGGTCTGGATTGCACAGTACATTTACAATATCTTCAAGTTTTCTTTTGGTTACTTTTTAACAAGTCAAGTCTGTAAATTGGAGCACAGAAAACTTTTGTGAATGGGAATATCTGTGACGGGGCTATTAATAGCTATTTTTCGTATATGGGGAAGGGTTATGACATGCAGGCCAGCTCAGGGCTGTCGTATCCCTGAAAAAGCGTCGTCCTAAAGTTTCCCCATTGTTCTTTTAACATATTAAGTTTGATATCTTTATTATAAAGCTGTAACAGCCATTATGCAGGTTTGAAACCTCTATAACGTTTCTTTGGTTTTCTTATTTTTTTAAACTACTGGTATGTATTCTTTCTCCCCTTAAACTCTATTTATTAAAGTCTTTAATTACCACGATAGATTAATATGCGTTTTTATATTCTGTTGGCTACTTTTGCTTTTTGTGACTACAGTATGCATTGTTTCTGATGTACAGCATTGATGATGCCTTAAATGATTTCAGTCTGAATCCTGTTGTCTGTCTTTTCTTACATATCATTGTCCATTTGTTAAAATGACGGGAAAATGATTAAGAATTGTTTTACCTTGAACCACATTGGACTATTGGAATCAATTTTGTTATCACAAGGTCTCGGGTTCGATTCCCTGGGCCGATAGGTAACAACTGACATTCCCTTGACCAAGGCACTTTAACCAGTTCGCTCTCCGGACGCTGCAGTGACAGCTGCCCACTGCTCTGAGTGGGTGGGTTCACGACTAACATTCACTAGTTCACATTTTGGGCATGGATCACCATATCTGACAAATAATAATTTAAATGTTAACAGTGCAATTTATCCCTGACCCCAAGGAAAACACAGAATAGATTGGGTTCTTAAGAAAAAATGTTTACGGATGTCCAAAACAAAATATCAAAACAATGAACAGATTCATAGTATGCTGTGCAGAATTGGCTTTTGGAAATGAAACCTTTTGTTGCCTGGATGTCAACTATTATTAGTTCCAAACCATCTCTTTGCCCAAAGCAAATGTCTGCATAGTTCAAATAACTTATAATAATCTTTGTGCACTATATAAAAGTATGATGTTCCGTTGTAGCATTTCTTTGCAAAATTATAGTTCACATACTACCGACAATATGCAAGTTTCAGTTATCAAGAGGTACAATGCCAACCAAAAGTGTTGGACACAAAGTACTTTACATTCATATTTATCCACATTTTAGAATAATAAGCTCATAAAAATATCTGATTAAATAAATGAATCAAAGGGAATTATGTTACACCCCTTAAAATTAATATATATATATATATATATATATATATATACAAAAATATATAATATAATTGATCATCTTTATTTTAGTCACCTTTGGACTAGAATTTACTAAATGTTTTCTTATCATTTTACCAAACAGCTTCTCAAGGTCTCACCCTAAGATGCTTTTTAAAGAATACTCCACATCTATAATTATTTGCTGTTATTTCTTTTGATATTCAGTCCATTTCAAAAACAATGTTTATTAACTAAAATGTAAGTTTTGTCATGAATATACAAAAAAAAACTGTTTCTTTGCTCTGCTGATACTAAGTGTTAAAGGATGGAAAATGATCTGGAATGCTGACCATGTGCAGTAGTTTAACAGCAAGAGTCAAGCCATGTATTTCTTCAATGCCCTTGAATGACCCACACTATTGAACATATCTAGAATTAAAAAATAAACAAATGTATTTGTTTAAAAAGAAACATAAAAGGCAAACATGTTTATGTATGATGTTGATGCACTGTATTGCATAGAGAAAATACTCTACGTTTGTTTAAAGTAAACCGGAATGACTTTTATTTTGAAGGGACGACTCTTAAACGCTTTTACATGTATATCCGGTTCACGTTGTTTCTGTTTTCCTTACATCTGTTTCAAACTTTCAATGATGTCATCTCAACCTTTGAACTTTAGTGCGATGAAAACTGTATTTGTTACTGTCGGGACAACAAGTTTTGATGATTTGATTGTCACTGTGACGTCAAAGGAATGTGTGCAGGTAATGTCTCATCACTCATAACACTGCAGTGTTATACATTTTACATCTCTCTTTATTAAATGTTTGCATGTTAATGTTCATTTTATGTGTGTGAAGGCATTAATAAATCGTGGATACACAGACATGACTCTTCAGGTTGGCAGAGGATCATTTATGCCTGACTCACAGATCTGTCCAGATGTAAATCTTCAAGTGTTTCGTTTCAAAGACTCAATCTCTGATGATATCACACAAGCAGACCTGATCATCAGTCATGCAGGTGGGCCAAACAAAGGTTATTAGGATCCATTATTAAATATGATCACTAGAAATTACACCTGCAGCACAGTTACACTGCTGATCAAAAGGACCCTTGGGGAAATGAATCACATTATTTGACAAAAAGTTGTAATGAAAGTGTAATGCATAATTGTCAGAATTTAATCACAATAGAACAAAATATCATCTTGAAAACATACTAAATATTTTTGTCATGAGGAATCTTCTGGGTTCTTACGATCATGGGAAACCTCCAAAGTCATGACAATACATGATGTAATCTTCCAGGCTTGGAAAAGATTTGGGAAGACAATACATGCCAAAAGTTATGATTTTTTTATAAACCACATGGATTTTCTAAGAAGTGTTTTTTAAACTTTTTACATTTTATAAAACATTAGATCATGGCTATGCACGTAAACGTGAAAGAATTCTTCTGGCCCAAATGTGTTTGAACCTTATATGTTTGTAAAATGGATCACTTTGACTGTATATTCAATAAGAGACTCCTTTTAATAAAAGGAGCTTCTCTGGAACTTAAAAAGCTGCTTGATACAATGACAAAATACCGTTGCAAATTCTATTCAAAAGGTCACTACACTGAAGTGACATGCAGCCAAGTATAGTGACCCATACTCTGAATTAGTGCTCTGCATTTAATCCATTCAAAGTCCACACACACAGTAGTGAACACACACACACACACACACCAACCATGAACACACACCCAGAGCAGTGGGCACATATTTATTCTGCAGCACCCGGGGAGCAGTTTTGGGTTTGGTGCCTTGCTCAAGGGCATCTCATTTTTAGATACTGCGTGCCCGAGACTTGAACCCACAACCCTAGGGTAAGGAGTCAAACACACTAACCACTAGGCCGTGACTTTCCTGGAAGATCATCAAATATAACATGTTTTACTAAATATTTATTCCAACACAATTGTAGCAGTTCCCATTGTTTCAATTTTAATTTTGAGTTTTTTCTTATTCTTAAATGTGGAAACAAATATCACTGCATGTGTAATTGTCCACAAACCTTTGGTACTTTTCTGCCTATTTATGCATGCGTTTATGCTTATGGTGACTTTGTTGTTCAGTATGTGTTTCTCAAAATCAAACCCACAATTTCTGTACTTCATAAAGAATAAAACTTCTTTACAATGCACCATATTTATCTCCATTAGGAGCAGGAAGCTGTTTGGAAGCCCTTGGTGCGAATAAACCTCTTTTGGTGGTGGTCAATGACGGATTAATGGACAATCATCAGCTAGAGCTTGCAAGGCAGCTGCAAGCAGACTCACACCTTATCTACTGTACCTGCAGGTTTGTGCCACATGTAATTACTGTACACTCAATTAACTAGCTGTTAACAATTTAAACGATCATATTTCACCTTTATTTTAGAGTCCTTTTTTATGCTTAAATCTGATGTTGATTGTTATTTACAGGATGTATTCCTACTAGTCATTGCTTTTTTGTAATGTACCGCCTCTGTGTCTAGATATTGTGTTAACATAATGTTCCTTATTTAAACACAGCAACCTTTCTCAGACTCTGGAAAATATGGACCTCTCTTCATTGAACACATACACACCTGGTGAACCACAAAACTTTGCCAGTTTTTTAGATAAGGCCATTGGACTGGTCTGAGGACTGTGGTCATCTGTGATGGAGGTTCGGGAGGATAACACTACATTAGTGGAAATACATACATGTTATGCACTCTTGTTTATTAAAAAAAGCGTTTTTACCAAGTTAATATCATTAAGATGCTCTGTGTTATGACACTTATATTATAAATTGATAATAATAACAAATGAAGTTATTTTATTTTAATTAATTACTTTATATTATTTTTTGTTTTTGGCAAGCAGTACCAACTGTCACATTGCTTGATAATTTATACTTTGGACCGGAAGTTGTCAAGGAAACATGCTGTAGTGTACATCCTGTGTAGTGATAGACCACAGCCATCATTTTATTCAGACGCTCAGAGGCTAGCATGACTGACACACACACCTCAAGACTATATTTTGCGCTTTTGCTTCTTTTTTTGTCTTTTGAAAGAGGCCGTTCTACAGCAACTTGGAGTAAGTATATACTTACACACAGCATGGTTGTGTTTATAAGTTTAATAAATATTAATCATCTTTGTGATTGATGGTTATGGAATTCATAGATAACATTTACAGTCATGTGTAGAAGAGAGTAAAGATTTTTTCCTTTACATTAAGCTTTATATTTTAAAATACAATTTAGAAGAGAAACAAATAAAGAACTAGAGGGTTGGACGATTTTTGTGGGGATTTCCACTGCATACTCTTTCCTGTTCATATAATTTTGTCAATTATGGTTATGATGATGCACTACTGGAGAAAGAGATTTCAGCTGTGTGTGGGTTGAGCGAAACCTACTATTCAAGATTATGTAGAAACAATCGGATTTAAAGTAAAGTATGTGAAGAACTCTCATATTTTGGTCTGTTAAGATGTAAAGTGTTTGGTCATCAACCTTGAATATGTGGAGTGCAAATGGCACCCGATGACAACAAAGATGAATTATACCTTCAGCAGTGCGTAAGTCTCCTTCAATTGTTCTGTTCTTCATCATTATGCTGTATTGTGGATTATCTGTTTAATAAATATGCTTAAGTGCTATTTATTGTGCTAATCATAGGTGATTTTTTCATTCTGTCAGATTTAAAGATGAAGCTTTAGATGCAGAATGCCCCACATACATATTGGAGGACAGTTGCACTATCGGCTGCAGAATTCCTCTAAAACAACAAGATAATATATTTGATAAATTTTACACTAAAATCTCTACTGGGAACCAGTCTGTTTCAAAAGCTTTTGAATCCCTCAGTGGACATGGTAAGATGGCACCCTTTTCCTACAAATGAGACATTGTTTGTTCCATTAAATAATATAAAATGCATATAAATGAAAATGAACCAATATTACATTATTAACTATTTGGCTGGATGTAAGCCAGCCTGTGAAAATGTTAATACTCATAAATAAAAAATGTATTGAATTGCTATTTATTGAATATTGAATGTGTTAAGTGAATCTTATGTTATTTTTATTTCTAACGTTCATGGTTGTGCATATATTTGTTCAGTGCACCTGAACCCTCCTTTTAACCTATCGGCGGTGTGGTTTGAGCAAAACAGCACACTTGTTCTGCATTGGATGAACAGCACTAACTTTAAGAAAAAGTGTTCATTTTATATGGTGCACCAGAGGACAAACACAGATCAGGTGAGACCGATAAAGTGAATCATACAATCCGTTGATTCCTGCCTGTGTCTTATCTCAGTTTCTTTTGCTCAAAGTACTTTAATGTGACAGAAACATCCTACAGCATACCACTCGTGTCAAGGAATAAGCAGTATGCTTTCCGAGTACGAAGCATTCATTCCTGTAGTTCTTCAAACCACTGGAGTAGTTGGAGTGCTTCACTGAATTGGGGCAAAGGTACAGTGACATAGGAAGGACATAATTGCATTTTTATTTTTGTTTTCTAATGATTTTAACTTTATTTTAGAGGCAACATCAAGCTGGTGGCAGTGGCTTTCTGGTATTGTGTCACTCATCCTTCTGGTTTTGTTATTGTGCTATTGTGAAAGGTAAGAGAGGTTTAAACTATGAAATCATTTTTTAGAATAAGAGTTCGGTCTAAATGTTTTGGTTCAACTTAAAACAAGAACAAAGATCTTTCATGTGTCCTTCTTTTGTCCAACACATGACTGTCTTCTGTTGAACACAAAAGAAGATATTGTAAGAAATATCAAAGTGGTTTTGTGTCATTGAAATATGTCACCGAGATATTATCAAGAGTGTAGGCCTCTTACAGATTTTAAAGATTTATTGGTTGTATCTCAAAAATGAGAGAGAACATTACAGTGTTTTCAGCCAATTTACAACTAGGTTCCTCAAAACACGCCACGTGATTTAATGTGAGTCAATGTTGTTTGGTTATCTACATTCTGCCAAATATCTTCCTTTGTCAGCAGAAGACATTCATAAGCTTAAAAGTGGATTATTGACTCTTCAAAAACAAATTTTTGTTTCAAACAAAATAAAAGTGAGTGTTTTGTAAATTATTAAATATTTGTTCTTCAATGTTTAGGAGAAAGATAATCATACTTCCAATTGTGCCTGACCCTAGCAAAAACCTACAAGATTTATTTCATAAACATGATGGAAATGTTGAGGTATGAGCTCTTTAACAAACCATTCTTGTTGAATTACTACAAGGGAATTTTACTCTATTTGTGCTTCTCGGATCTTGCTGCTCTGTGACACTTTTCTATCTTGTTTAGAGCTGGGTTCACATCTCCAAAGAGCTAAAGGAAGCCTTTGAGCCAGACTACACAGAGCCTGCCTGTAATGTATGTGAGGTTACACCCCCTTGTGATGTCAGTGCCATAGCTGAGACAACTCCCACTTCCAAAGCTGAGACCTGCGACAAGACAAATAGCGAAGAAGAGCCTGAAAAACAGCTCAGCTTGTAGGCCAGTGTGGTATTTACCAGAACATATCACCTCTTCTGTGCTCCCATTTTTATTTGCATATTCCCTTGCAAGATAGTGTGATGATGTTTTCCATTGCATTTGTGTTGTCATTTTGTCTTTTATTTTACAAAGTGTGTTTCAGAGTACACTGCAAAATAAACAAAAAAAATGATAATATACTAGCACCTGGTTTGCTGGACAAAAGTTAAATAAATACACTTTTGTTAAGGAAAGAATTATGTTGTTCTGTGTAACTTCTGGCATTTAAATGTTTTTGAAAATGTTGTAAAATAAAACGATTAAATCCTGTGATATAACAGTTTTAAAACATAGAAAGATCAATGAGTCAATAGTTTTATTTTTGTTTGGATAAATAAAAAGATATACAATGAAATAATTATCAAGGATATGCATAACATTATATTTGTCATATCCTGATGGTTTTCAACCATGAATACACATTGCTATGTGCACACACAAATATTATATAACATTTATAATAATAAAACATTTGATAAATGCATATAAATTCAAAAAATTACAGTTTTAGATATTCCAACTTTATTCAGTTGATCTTTTATTCTCCCTGTTTTTTTTCTGTTTGGCAAACAACTTTTTATTTTCTGCTTCATTGACATCGTGACATCACAGTAGTAAAGATTATGTTACTCTGGCTCTGTTACTAATTTCTTAGCACAACTACAGCAGGCAGCATCTTTACAGCAGCCAATAACGGTTCAGTGTCAGTTGTATTTGGCAAAATGTTTGTTTACATTCAACATGGAGGTAAGATTGTTTTAATGTTTGATTTAAGTTTTTTTTCATCTGTACATGGTTTAGTTTTCCAAATATGCTTTTGTGCATTTTGTATATTTTTCTATGTTATTCATGAAAATCCCAAGTAGCTTATTCTCACGAAAAGTTTATGGTTGTTTTAGAAAATGACCACTTGATGGTCAACGCCTGGTGTCCAGTTATTCTATTAATGCAGCATATACGAACTAAGTTGGGCCTTGCTGAGTCAGGTATGTATACCTATCTTCCAGACAACTAGTAAATCTGCAGATGTTTTGAAAAATCCCAAAAACAGTCATAGTTTTGCTTTGTGTATATGTGACCGTACTTTTATTTATATGTGTTAGTAATACAAATTATCAGTGAAGGAACTAATTAACAAACTTTTGAAATATTCTAACATTCTGTTGTCTAGTGCTGTTATATATGGAATTAAATGACATGTGACTAGAGGTCAGACATGGCACATTCTCTAGAGATGTCAGGTCAGAGGAGGTTATAGTGTGTGCTCTTCCAAACTGCCGTGACCTCGGTGCAGAAGGTCTCTGATGTTAATATTTCACACTCTCTCATCACACATAGTTCTAAAACAGTATCCCGTTACATCTGTGGCATGCAGTTAAGGGCATTACCTGGAAACAGTCTGTCACTAATGGAGTAGTCATTACACTAGTCATTAAAGCTGTCTTCCTCCCTAATATGCCTGTGATCTTCTATGCAGATGCGGTGTAGAGAACGCATATTATATGACATTTTTGACACGTCTCTGAAATTGTATCCCATCGGATTGTCTATCCCAGCTGTGTGGGTTGTTTTTCTGCCAACTAAATATTGCTCTTAATTACATTTGTTCTGTTTAGAAAATGTGCTGTTTGTGAGCATTAGTAAATAAATGAACTAATAAATGTGTGTTTCAGAGATTATTGATCTGTGTGATACACAAGGAGCAATGAAATTTCTCTTCCAGCCCCAGAATGCTCAGAAGTGGGCCCATGAACTACTGATACCCAGAGAGTCTTTTATTGTCTGCATTGTCAACCGTGAGTTTGTCTCATGCTTCTGTGTCAGTTTAACTAGTCTTCTTTTTCTATTTGAATTTAATATAATATAGTTAAATATAGTTTATTACAAGCTAAAGTTTGTGTTAACAGGTACCTCTGAGGGTGCATATACCTCTGTCACATCACTTCTGTCCGGTGTTGATTCTGCTCTGTTAGGTGCCGTAACATATCATCTGGTTTCTCTCAGTTCATTCATAGTTTAAGGGTTTTACAACAGTTGTATATAAGCTAATATTGTTTAAATGTGTGTTATGTCTTCATCTTACAGAAACCCTGCAGGCTCAAATTGACAATCTCGAGCAAACTCGCCTTAAGCAGTTATGTGCTTTGAAAACTGCTAGAGCTAAATCGTGTTCACGTGAAGATCATACCTCACCCAAAACTGTGGGTCCCTTTTTATTTTATATTGGTTTGTGGGCATTTGATGCATTTGTGACGTGTGATGTATTACATTGGTTAACTGTGAGGAAGAATTATATGTGTTCTCTTCCTTTGGCTCTGCAGAATAGAAAACTGAAAGGAAGGCGACGCAAGTAAAAGAAGTTCTGCAACACACTAGGGACAGAAGGAGCTGACCCAGTATCAGCTTCTGCTTTTTGTGCTCGGCAATGCTGAGCTTTGTTTAAGCTTGACATTCTCTTTGACTTTTTGAAATGCATGGTTCTGAATCTTAAAATAAATAGGTTAATATTTACATTGCAGATGCCAAATAAAAAACCTTTGTTTACATGTGTTGGCTACAAAAGTGTACTTAATCATTTTCTTGATCAATTAATTTGAATCAACATGTTATGTGCAGAAATATTGGTGTCTATCTGTTTATCTTCCTGCCTTTCTCCTTTTCCGTGTTTTCTAAAGATTTCGGAATTTTCCAGTGATCCCTTGAATAAGCAACAGATGAGGTCATCATCTTGCCTGTGATTGGCTAATATGAAAACCTGTTTGTTACCAAGGTCTTTCCAGCTAGGCCTACATACAAATTGAGAGAGAATCTGGGCGAAATTATTTTTAGTTTGATGTGTGCCATATTTAAATTTTTGCTCAACATTTAAGATGTGCCTATATTTGGTTTGCCATCAACCTGTCTGGGTGCTAACAGCAGTGGGTGTAAACTGCATTTCTGCAATAAGTCAAAAGCACAATGATCTCTTGAAATGTAATTGAAGATCAATATCTTGTTTGCCTCCCTCATCCATGCAGCTGCAGTTTTTCATCTGAACGTAGGCCCTGCAGGTGCAAAAGAACTTTATGATGTGTTACTCAGCACATAGATTTTTCCTTTTCAGTATTTCACCATGTGGGTGGAATGCAACCATTAGACCGGAACGTGTGGGTGAAATGCCAGTTTGCGTTTTTTACCATCCATGGCCATAATAATCTTTCATGACATCCTTCCCCGCTGTTATTTAGCACACACCTCTTGTTTTTTTCTCTTAGATTGTAATATTTAGAAATGTCAAATGTCAGTTGTGTTATGAAAGCTGCATTTAAAAGGATGTCTTACTGTGTAATACGATTAAATATGATAGACTGTATTGCGCTGTAGTGTTGGCTGATTTCACCAATGGAAGTTTTTATTTAAAAAAATATATCATTAGAAATAAGCCAACATTCTCCTATTTTTATTGATGTTAATATACACTCTAACATAACAAGTTTACAGTTTGTTCTAGGTGTTGACATGAATAGGAAACTTACCAATGTCATTTGCATAATGTGCAATGTTCTTTTTATATATAAGATGGATACTTATATCTGTTTAGGAGATTTAATACATTTTTGCTTTATAATGAAAAGGGGTATATTTTCAAAGTTAAGTAGCAGAAGTTGCCCTCTTGTGGTTAGTCCTCTGATAAACATTAATCTAAAATAGTGGACAATTTCATTTTTTAAGTTCAAAAGATGTTTCATGTTGTTGGTCTATTTGTTTGGTTAAAATGAAATAATCCTCCTCTTTATTTTGGAAAATGAACTAAGTGACACATTCAATAACCCCTTACCAGTAATGCGAATGCAAAAATTATTGAATTTGCAAAGGACACTTGTAGTACAAAACATATAATGTCGCTTCTTATGGATTAACTTTGCTGTATAAAGACTTTACAGGGTATTTTACAGTTTTTATGCTGAATATGACCCTGAGGTTTGGTTGCCTTTGCTTTACACACAGCTTACACTGTTGTTTCTTAGTTTGTGCTGGTATCAGTTTCTGTATGTCCGTTTGGCTTTTCAAAAATGTGTTATTTACTATAAGCACATGAACACAAGTCCATTCTCAGAGGGTACACAGTGGGTCTTATTTTAAAGCGTCCACTGCTCCCTGCATGGGATCTCAGCCCCTCCTTATATTGCCCTAACTGGCACTTTTGGATTCTGAGTTGTAAAACAACTGAATCAAGTCTGTTGTTTAATGAGGAGAAGTGTTGTATTTGTTTTGGGCATGTTACAGTGCATTACACTTGGCTGGCATTGGTCTACAGCTGGTGCAGACTGTAAATAAAAAGGACATTAAAATGATGTGTGACTGTTTCACAGCATCTTTCTTCGTTTTCCATCAGTCTATTCGATTCATGTATAATGTATGCATTTTCAAGCCTAATCAGAAGTTTAATGTTCTGCGGACTGATATTGTTTGCAGGTATAATAAAATATGATGTTGTTCTGACAGGATGTGTCTGCCCTGGTACAAGAGTAAAAGTCTTATTACAAAGTGCCAGAGACATTCTTAAGACACACTTGCAAACACAGTTAGAAAAGCACAGATCTAAACTCCTCCTTATAACATTTTTACCCTTTTGTTTAAACAAGCAAGCAGTGAAAATAGGACACAGAATTCTATCACTTTTGAAATATATTCCTTTGCTAAGCGAAGATAGCCAGAAAGGAATGTAAGCACTTTTTTGTGTGAATCAGGGTTAGATTTCCAAATGCAGTCCTGAATGTGTTTCATGGACATCTAAACATGATCTCAAATAAATATTGCAAAATTGAACTGATTCCAAAGAGTAAGCCAAAACAAGAGCCCCATTCATTTGTAGGAGATGATGGCATGTGTCCAGATAATAAAGGCCAGAAGTCTTTTGTTAAAATCACCCTGACTTGTGGGGAACGGAACCGGGACACGTCACTTGTCGAATAAGCCCTGTTGTAATATTTGTTTATTCCAAACTCTGTCTGGAAGCATTCTGCAAAAAGGCATTGGAAAAAAACCTCACCTTTTGCCTACATAACCAACATTGTATATCACATTTTTCTGTTTTGCAATTCAAGTATGGCCGTGGTATTATAATAGTGAGGTTAGATTCTGTTTACTGCTTCTTTGCTTTACTTTTACTTCTTATTGATACTTGAGAGAGATGGACTAAAGAACTAAAGTCACAAGTTCAGTTAGATCTTTAAAGCCATTTTATTGTTTTATAAGACCTTTGCAATGCTATGTCAATCAAATAACAGAGAGATACAAACTGTGTTGCATTAAGAGATGTTTAATGTCACTTATTTGTGCTGTGTTATCCTGATCACTGCAAGGCTGATCCACTAAGGATCTCTGGTGTGGTTAAGTGCAGATCACCTTAATTGTTTTTAATGCATAAAGAATTGAAGTTATGCAATAATATTTATCATAAGTGGAGTTTTATTAAAATATCTAATAAAGTTGATTTCATGTGTTTGAAAGAAGGTTAACATAAATAGTGTCAACTATCTTGTAGCTTATCCATTATAAATAGTAATTATTAATTATACTTAATTCAAATCAAGATCTAAACCGAATCAATAAATGTGTTTTCAGACAGTCTTGTTTGTATCAAGTCAAGTTGCATTACGTCACAAAAGTAGGTGGGGCTTAGTGCGGCTTACTGGCAGGTACTTTTCCACCACATGACACCGCTCATTGGCTCGGATGTCAGACAAACACCCCCGTCACTGTGAATGTCACTTCTGTGCGCTGATTGGACCGAGCTCCGCACGGGTCCCGCCTCCCCTACGCTCCGATTGGACGACGCCCCCGGTGGCTCCGTCAGTCAAGGGTTTTTTCACCCAGTGACACTGCAGCTGTGTGCCCGGACATGTAGAGCTCACAGCGGCTTGGCCTTTGTTAGCGGCTCGGTGAAAAGAACCAAGAAAGCAGGAGGAGCCGCATTCATGCACTTACAGAGAGGAAAATGATCATCTGTAGCAAAAGTATGGATTACCGCATAGGAACTCAGTGCCAGTTGGTTCAAAATCAGGTGAGAAATAACATTCAGTCTGTATTTCAGTTGACTTGCAGGGAAGTTTTGAAACTTTTCCCTTCTTTTTATTCTTAATTTCAAGGCTTAACGTGTTTATCTCAAGCGAATAAACAATTAAGCCTTGAGTTCCGGTTTAAAATCAAGTCTCTCAGGAAATGTCCGTTATTTTAAATCATACCTGAATGACATCATACATGTATTCGCTCACTCGTTATTACCACTTTTCAACCAATCAATCGTGTTCATTTTCTCAGCGTGTCTGTGACGTAGTTGTGTTTCGCATTACATGTGCAAAACGCTTTGCAAATTCCCTGTGTTTATAACAGATGACATGTGTTTGATCTGTATCTTTGTACTTCATCTGGCCATTGTTGAAAGGGTTGCATTTACTCACAAGGGTTTGCTCCCAAAATATGGACAAAGGGGATTCTGGAACAGTCTTAAAACACTTTCCTGCAGATGTATGCAATGCCATGCATATAGATCTTAATGATATAAATGCACAGAATGTTTAAAGCTTTGACATGGCCTTTGTGAAGTTTGTAAGATCTCTGTCCTGCACATCTCATTAATAGTCCTTTGTCAGCTCTTTGTTTTGCTCTTGATGAATCAATACTTGATAATAAAGTTATGAAGCCTTCACTGCTTTGTTTTTACCATTTCCATTTTGGACCAATGACACAATCACAGAGATTTGCTACAAGTATTGTGTCGTTCTCCTTTCCTGTAGCCCTGACACACAAAGCCTCTTGAACACAAAACGCCACACAACCCGACACTGCGTTATGTCCGAGGTAGATCTCTTATTATAAATACATATTTAGGATGGACTGCTTGGATGTGAAGTGTTTGATATGTCTGCTGTTTGTGTGATGTGATGCTGATGCACTGCCAATCAAACTTGTTTTTCTCCTCATTCGCCTGCAGTACCTCCTTCAGCCAGCATACAGGAGAACAATAGAGGAATGTCATTTAAACATTTCTCTGATATATGTTCTCAGCCTTAAGCCCCAGGCTTGCACATGGATTGTGAAGACTGTAAACGCGGCCCTGTTTTATGTATAATGGGTATGTGGTTAAGCAAGACACCTATGGCTTTTGATGCTCCTCTTATGTCTTTCATCCGGCCTTTTGCAAGGAAAATCGCATAGGGAGCATGTTTTAGATTTCCTGAGTTTGGGCACGTAGCTTGTCTGAATCTTGTGGCAGGATGTTGCAATCCAAAACCAATCGGTTAGTCTCGCTTATGCAGAATGAGGCATAATCATCACGATTAACTTTTAGGAGAATTTAACTTGTTTGTTAATGCGACTCGCGTACACACTGCTTTTACTAATATCGCCTGTTTACGCAAGCCATGCAGGGGTCTATCTTTATGTATGTCACACTGTCTTTCTTCTTGTCTGACCGTATCCATATGTGGCTTGGCATGTTTGTCTGTGTGTGTTTGCCATCAGGCCCGTTTCAGTTCAGCCCCCTGTGAGGTGCAGCTGGCTATTTTGTTCTTCCTGGCTTCCAGGTTGGCAAGCCCAAATAGTGCTTTCTTTGTAGAGAGGGAGAGAACGATGTGTTTGTGTAACAGTCGGGACATGTGCGGGTGTCAAGGATAGAGCCCTCTAGGCCTTCAGAGAATGCAGATTGAATATCGTATCTTGCTCTTATTCTGGACTCCGTCCCTGAACCGATGCCTCTTGTCATTCAATGCCTCCTCGGATCGTCCTCAAGTGACAAAAGGCTTGCAGTTGGCTTATGTCTGTATTTTTTATCGGTTTATTTGGTTCTGTTAGATGTATGACAAATTGCTTTTTTTTGAACGTCTGAAAAAACCAGCTGGAATGTTATGAAAATATTCAAATCTCACTGTGAGGGTACAAGCAAATCTATTCAAATCATGGAAAGTCACATGATCATGCACCTTTTTAGTAATATCACCTTTTATTGTTTTTTTGTGTATTTCCCCTTTGTTACAAATGGCATACAAATTAATTATAAATGTGATAAAGGTGCCAGAATTTGTTCAAGCAATCTTTAAGTTTTATCACAAATATGAATGTAAAAGGCTTTCTTTTGCACTTTCCCTATAGTATGAAGTCATATTGTGTACACAATAAATATAAATCAGAAAACAGAAAGACAATTTAAAGTTATTTTTGAGCGAGTTGGTAAGCATTTATTATACAAAATTATGTAAAACATTGGCACCATCACTAAAGAAATGAAAGTTCAGCTGAATTTTTATAGGGACTCGCCAAGAGGATATGAGACTGACTTCCTGTTTCATGTAGACGTTGGTAAAGACATGTCTGCGCTTGTTACTGGTGCTGATGAGACATCCTGTAGTGACAGAAAATTGTCCTGAGTTTCTAAATAACCTTACGCTTTGGCCATGATTGTGGCCCATGCTGGTGTAATTAATGAAGCTAATTTTCCGCTTCAAATAAGAAATTTTTTGTTTTGTTTTTGTTTTTGACAGTGTTGTTGACAGCGTCTGTGGTGGTGTTTCATTGAGCAGACTCTGTGGGTGTACATGCATCTACCAGCCTCTCGTATGACTTGCATTAGCCTCTAATTTCCCTGTGAAGTTTCATTAGTTGATAATTGCAATGTTTTGTCTCAATCCCGAGATACAGACTCCCCTGCTGTTCCGATGTGAGTTTTTTGTGTTCTTTTCAATACAGGCATTATAAGCTCAGCTTTGTATTTAAACACAATAGAATGTGGATTTTATCTTCATTTACAGTTGTCTGTTTTCTGGGTCACTTGTGATGAGTTTTGGGTATTTCTAACTGGCTCAAAGAAATGTGATATGTTTACTAGGTAAAGGGCAACCGTACGATTTCTTATGACGAATCGTTGTTTATGTGTTGTTTAAAGCTGAACTTTGTTCCTGTGTGGCTTGAGATAATTGCTTTAATAAAGTATGTCCTGGCCAGTGGTTGACTGGATTTTATGATTCAAAGTCTGAAGGCTTTTCACAGTGCATTCAAATAGTATTAGTATTTAACCAAAGTATGTGTCAGGTATAAAAATAGTCCTCATCTATACATAAACTTCTATCAAATGACATACTGTAATATTAGTCAATGGTACTCAGTATGGTATGTTTTGCTTTCAGATGTTTCGCAATCCTCGACTCTTTCTGTCATACTAAAACTTAATGTGGCTTTCAGAACCAGCCTGACATGGATTTCTTTTTCTTTAATAGAAGTGGGTCATAGTCTTTGTCTATATTTCACCTTTCCTGCCACCTTTTCAGATACTTCTATCTAGACTCTTATAAAGTGGAAACACTGAGTTCCTCCGACATTTACAATCTTTAGTTAAAGGTTTAACAAATTTTTTTATATGAGGCACTATCACCTCTATGAATTAACAACATTCTTTTAAAAGTGCACAAATACTAACTTAGCTACAAGTATCTAGCAAAGATCTTAGTTGAGTGCACACTCAAGTCTACTTTAGGAACCTGTCTGGGAGATGCTTATGATGTACTGCTTAGGAAAAGTTCATAGATCTTTGTGTGCAGGATTGCAGTTTCTGACTTATCTGCGCAACTGCTATCTCAGCTGTCTTGTTGAGCTATTTATAACCCTTCTCTTATCCATGAACCCCATGCATGAAAAGCTACAGTATGAATTTAAGCCAGCTGAAATTCAACTGAAAACTTTTACAGCTTTTAACACCATCAGTTGGTTTGTGGTTAAACTTGTGTTTTTTTAGGGCTGCATAAAATAATATAGATTTTTTTATGTAACCGATCTTCAATAAAGATTCAGAAAATTTGTGTTTTTTAGTTTGGTCAAAAAATGTGAGTTTAATTTTTTTACTTAAAGTAAAATCCAATTCAAAAGGTAATTGTGCGGCCTCTACTATTTATGTAAATGATGTATTGTATTAGCTGAATATTTCCTTCGGAATGTATTTTCTTGTTACTTCCAATTCACATAGTCAGGGATGTCATTTCAGTGGAGAACAAGCAAATATAGCGACCCAAGTGACAGTGACCCTTGGCGACAGGAAGTAGACGTGTCTAGCAACGCAAAAAAGTTGAAAATATTAAGCGATTTTCGGAAGTGACTATCAATAGCTCTCGTCATCCGTCTCTCATCAGCCAAGTTTGTTCACACAAGTCGACGGCCTATGTCTCTGAGCAGTTATTAGTCCATAAGTCCAATTAAACATGCTTAATAGAACTAAAATTCAGCATTTTCGAGGTCACCTCATGTAATGTGCATGCGTAAAGGCTAATGTTATATTAATATATTTATCATCAGTTAATGCAGGATTTGTTTTTAACTGTTACTAGATAAATCAAAACTTGTAGTGTTTAACAACCTCAAAGCTGTAAACTTTCGACACCCATCGAAAGAGTTGATTTGGTGGTGTTTAAGCAGTTTTAGGGCAGTGATATCTATGTTTTTACGTATCCAATTTTTTAGACTTTGTTGTACACACACTTTCCACTCATGAAAATATTCAGTGGTGTCAACAGTTATACTGGCTCTGGTTGGTTTTGGCCAGGGCCTTCAGTTGTCACCCCGTAAGTATGTAATAGGATTTCAGTCAATACGTGACCACATTCATGATTGAGTTCAGTCAGAAGCCAACCCCCTTGAAAGTGTAACTGACCTCCCTCGGTCCATGACCGACTTTTTGTCAGCCCAGCTGAGCAGCGGTTTACTCGAAGGAGCCACTACTGTCAATAACCTCTCACAGACACACAGCTGCAGTTTCTTATAAAAAAGCACACATTTCATTTCTACTGTTTTACATCTTACATTTCTTGATTTAATGTACTTTAATTTAGTGTTTAAATGAGGCACAGTATATTGTAGAACATATGGTAAGACGGGTTATAAATTCATCTTTGGAAGTGTCATCTGATTTGTGAAAGTAGGGTATGATGCTGTTTGGTTATTTTCCCATCATTATGTACTTTATATGAAGAGATTGTAAAACATTTTAGTGAAGGATTTTGAAAGTGTGCATTGATGAAAAGAAAGAGTTAGACTGTGTATCAGGAGGGGAGTGGGTAGGATTTCCATAATCCCACATTCAGACACAAAGCAGGCCAAAAGGCACATTCACAGGGCTTCATCGGGCCTCTACAGTCAGCGGTTTAAAGCACAAAGACATGAATCAGCAGATGTCTTACCTCTTAAACGCTGATTCAAGATGGGCATCTGGAAATGGTCCTTGCCAAATTCACACTCATCTCCCTTAAGGCTTCCTTTACACTGACAAGACAGATGTCCGTTGACCTGAATCTGGAACTTTCACACCTCAAGATGCTTAAAATACAGCCAAACGATATTAACAGCAGCTGTCCACCATACCTCAGTGGCCTGCACCTGGTGTGGAATGTGCATTGTGGTTGCATATTTCGGCCTCAAATTTTTTTTACATTCATCCAATGTTATTTTATGTTATTAACAGTTTGTCAATAATTTATTCACAATGTTTATTTCTTAAAACAGGTGATGGTGAACTCTGAGAAAGACCGTGCCTCTCTGTTGTGTGGGAAGCCACTGGCCAGCAGGGGACGTCTGGACACGGTGTCTCAGCAGATGGCATCTCATCCACAATACCTGGAGAGTTTCCTGCGCACCCAGCATTACATCCTCTATATGGATGGTCCATTGCCCTTGCCTTGCCGGCATTATATTGCCATCATGGTAATAAGTGTGACACATACACAGACATGATGTTTGTTACGTTCATTTGCTTTTCGTTTGTGCTCAATAGTCACAATCTCAAATGATAGCTTGTTTTGCTTATTTGATGAGAAGATATTTGATGAGACATTTCAAGCCCAACCCACTGTATTTGTTTTTATATATTGTCATGCATTATTTTAAGCATCATTGTGTTTGTATTTCAGGCTGCAGCGCGGCATCACTGTGGGTACTTGGTATCTTTGCACTCGGCTCAGTTCCTGCGTGTAGGCGGAGACCCGTCGTGGCTTCAGGGGTTGGATGCTGCGCCCCCACGTCTACAGCAGCTTGACCACATCAACAAGGTCCTGGCCCATCAACCTTGGCTCACAGCTCGCTCACACATACAGGTACATGACATGAATAATACATTTATTGTCTAATAAAGAAAAAGGTCATGCGTTTTGGTAAGTGATTATTAGAATCTAGTAATATTTATTATTTTTGTTTTTCAGGCTCTGCTCAAGACAGGAGAGCAGTGCTGGTCTTTGGCTGAGCTTGTTCAAGCTGTGGTTCTTCTGGCCCACTGTCACTCCCTTTGTAGTTTTGTTTTTGGTTCCGGTTCGGACCCGGACATCATGGCCACTCCCAGAGTTCCTCACGGCACACCGCCCAGCCACTGTCTCTGTGACGCTGCTAATGGCAACACTGCCTTATCACCAGCCCCCGCTGCACCCACAGAAAAAACACAACGACGAAGGGTAGGGAGGTCACTTTTTGTCATTACATTTGTAGTGAAACCAAAATGTAATATTTGAGTCTATACCAGGGTAACTTTGGCAGATGTAGAATTCTTAACTCATTGAAAATTTCTTTTAGAGTCAATATTTACTGGTCAAACTTAAGTTACACTCCAGAAAATCGTGAAATCAGGCACAATTTAATCTATTTATAGAAAGGAATTTCCCATATTTTTTTACTGTTGTTTTACCTGTATATTACACTTTTCACTGCATTAAATTATATTTAATCATTAACAGAAATGTCCGTAAACAGAAAATGAAATTTTCTGCCAATACTTTACAGTTTACAAAGACCTAATAAAAGCAATGCAAATGAAGGAAACTCTTTTTCCTTTTTTAAAGCTGTTTGACTTACTGTCTTCCTCAGAACACAAGAGAAGAAATTTTGAATAATGTTGGTAACTTGCAACCATTTTCATGCATTGGTTTTGTTTCAATTCAATAGAATTTAATTGGTGCCAATGCTGTTCTGTAACCAAGGTTCTTCAAAATTCTTTGCATTCTGCGGAAAAAAGTCTTAATGACAAGAGGGAAAATAAGTGATGAAACAATTTTCTTTTTGGGTGAACTATCCCTATAAGGTGACAAATAGTAACAACATTTTAAAAAATAGATAAGATATGATTTAGAGTAAATTTATATCTGATTTATCACACTTATATCTGATTTATCTGATATAAATCACTTCTAAAAGAAGTGAAAAGAAATACTTTTCTGTTATTCTGTTATAATAATTTCTGTTGATGTTTGTTTACAGTCCCTTGACTCCAGCTGTGAAGTCGCTTTCTTTCGAGATCAAATCCAAAAATCTCAAGAAGAGAAGGAACGAAAAGGAGATCGACTTCATTCACAGACACTCCCACACACAGGTATGTCACAGTCGATTTGTCGCATAACCGCTGATGTGTACTTTTTGATATGGTGAAATGTTTAGTTATTTGTATGTTATTTTAAAGTCTTTTTCGATGTTTGTTCTCCCTTGTGGAACCTGCCAAGGAGAGTCTTTCACAAGCTTTCTCAAATTCAACCCTTTATTAGATGCAGAAGAAGAGGAGCCACCGATTTGTTCCGCCGACCCCTCCCGTTTCGTCAGAGATCCAGAATTCGGCTACCAGGAATTCACCCGACGGGAGGAGGACCATTTCCAAGTATTCCGAGTGCAGGTGGGAACAGACTCTACTGTGGGTGTCACCTAGCAAACGCAGGATAGAGCCAAAGGTTTCTAAGTGTCAGAATTATAGCTAGCGTCCTCCCCTCCATAGCGTCAGCGCTCAACATTCGTCTCAAAACCTTAAAAGGAAGCTTAATACCCTCAGCAAGTCTTCTCAGATTTCTGTATCATTCAAGCATGCAGTTTGTGTAAGACGTTTGATTTAAAGTAGGAGTAGTTTGTATTCTTAAGTTGGATGTTCCAAAAATAGATTTTAAGTTGTTGTTTTTGATACTTTGTATGTACAGGACTACTCGTGGGAGGATCACGGCTTCTCGTTGGTAAACAGGCTATACTCAGATATAGGCCACTTGCTAGACGAGAGGTTCCGCAATGTTGCATCCCTACCTTTCCCTCATAGCCCTGATCTCAAAAGAGCCATCTGGAACTACATTCATTGCATCTATGGCATTAGGTACCGTGGAAAACTCAAATGATTCTATTCAAGTGTTTGTGTGTGTTTAATCTATTAAAAGTGCCAGATTGCATTTGAATAAAGCATAAAATTAAATGCAATAAAGCTTTATCAAGAATTCTGACTTCATGATACAATCCTACATTAAATCACCCGTGACCAATAAGGCTGTTATTAAAATCAATCATGTTTCAGGTACGATGATTATGATTATGGGGAAGTTAACCGATTAATGGAGCGTGGGCTGAAACTTTATATAAAAGCCGTGGCCTGCTACCCCAACTCCAGCAAGACCCCTCTGTGTCCGCTGTCTTGGGCCCCTGTCAAAGCTTCAGAGAAGGTGGTTGTCTACATTTCTGTTTAAAGAAACATTTCACATTAATTCTTAATACTGCCGCTGTTTACTTTTAAAGGTTTACCATACAACAAGACTTGATGCATTTTTCTTTTCACTTTTAGGTCCATGTAAATGTATTGGTGATGGAGGCGCGACTGCAGGCCGAGCTGCTGTACGCGCTCCGAGCCATCACTCAATACATGATCGCATAGGACACAAGTATTACACCACCGTTTTAACACCACTGAGAGACAATGTGAAACAATCACACACAGATGGCAAAGTAACACAAGCAAAGGCAATGTCAGATCGGTCTCTTCCTTACTGTAATTGTTGTGTCTGTGATGTATGGCAAGTTTACTGGGGTAACATAAGGTACTGCTGTGAAACATTACTTTGCCAAAGGAGAACCTTTGGGAAAAAGGTGCAAAGCAATCTTTCCCACTGTCATTTCTGCATGTTTTTCCCTTCTGCTTTATTTCTTTTGCGGTTTGTGCAAGTCTTCATTTTCTACCTTTTTTAATATCTTTGTCCCAGATGGTTAATGTGCAATTATTTTTATTCAGTTGTTATTAATATTTTCCTGTTTGTTTGTTCGTTATTGCTGTTGATCTATTCGAGAAAGAAGTGTCCAACTGCTCCAAGGTGTCGATTTCTTGGAAAGGTCTAAGTCAATTGAGTCACCGTTTACAGGGAATGAGTGAGAGGACAAATGTATCTGCTTAACATGGCTTCCATATGTTAAAAATAGTTCACCCTAAAATAAAAATTCTGTTTTTATTTACTCGCCCTCTGTCATTTCAAACCTGCTTGACTCTCTTTTCTGCCTGCAGAACACATGTTGTTAAGCAAACAGCAGTGCCGTCCATTAACTTCCACTGTAAAAACCAGTGCACGTAAATGGGTGTCAGTTACCAACATTCTTCAAAATATTTATTTTGTGTTCTGCAGAGCAAAGTCATGTAGGTTGGGATTGATAAGATACATGTGAGATCAGAGCAAAATTAAACAAAGAGTAGGGAAATGTCTGTTACTTTTATTTTAATTAGCACTTTTTAAGTCAGTAGTATCTCCACAAGCTTTACAGTGTTGCTTTGTTCGGCACACATGTTGTCCAAGTAGCATTTTTCACTCATTTAGATTAGAAATTATGATATATGTGCTTAAATGTGGTGTGGGTACAGTTATAGATTTTATAACACCTGGTCTCAATATTAATTTCACTAGATAACAAAACAAACTTGACAATGGCCAGATTTCTTATAGTAATTTGCTTTAATTTGTAAATTTGCATACTGGTAGTCTCAAAGCAGACAATCTGTTTACCTGTTCTGCACAGACTGCCTAGTAAACACACTAAATGAAGAAACTCCCTTACATTGTCTGCTTTATACAACTTAAATGTAGCTGTTTTATTTATGCAAGACCATTCATAACCATCCCAGTAAATTGACAAACATTCAGCTATGGCTGAAAAATAGTGTGCTGGCATATCAAGTATTGTTATGAAGTATATCATTAATAGATGTTTACTTGTTTAGAAACAATCGGTCATAATTTTGACTTTTAACTTTTTTAAATAAGAAGTCGCCGTGTATTGTATGCAAGGAGTTAAGCGTTCAGATAAGCTAATGAAAATGTGATTTTAATCTTGACATGGTGTAGATCAAATGAAGGACTTGTGTTGTGACACAACAGGGGTGTTTTATCAACTTTGTCTTTCTAATGCAAATGGGTTCACGGTCAGCCCATCCTGCACCGTTTGTTTTATTTCTTTGCACTGAAACTTTTGCACGAACCCTTAAAGTGGAGGAAATGCTTCTCGCATCTCATTATTAAAGATGTTTTGGAGAGGCTTGGATCCCACTGATGCCATGAATCTGTTAATGTGGGGAAGGCCAATGACCTGTGCTGTGTTAATTTCATTAATGGCTGGTTACGAAAAATATAGTGGTCGAAACAATTTGGACACCACCTGTGGTGTGTCTTTGTGTGTTGCAAATATTGCATTATGTTTGTTCTTGTTAAAGTGTCTTCTTTTTTGAGGAGGATGATGGTGTTTATTAGTTACATCAGAAATGTGTACAGAACCCACACGAGAGCTGTTGACTCATGGCTCATGAGTATGACAACACTGGACTGAAGTTTCTGAAAGCATCCTCATGCTACTTCATTTACAGTAATTCAAGCTGGGATTGGAGGAGGAAGCATTCTATATCAAAGACTACTGACAGTAAACACCAACATGCCAACAGTGAGAATTATCAGGAGCAGAGTAGGACTGATGAACGAATGGCCATTCTACCTTAAGCAGGACTGTCTTAAATGCTTGTTTCTGAATGGCAGTCTGCCACATCCCTGAGATGTAGAGACTTCCACCTCATCTGGAGGACATTATGTACTGCGGTGGAGAAAGAACGAGCAGGGCAATTGCCAAAATGTTTATTTACCACGTAAATGTAGGAACTTTAAAATTAAATGACCAAAAAAAGAAAACAAAAATGTAAAAATGAGCAAAAAACTTTTGAAATGTGAAAGCTTATTTTTTCTATAAAGATATGCAACAACATTAATGTGCCTTGTTTTTTTAAGATTAGTTTATCCTATGTTATGAAGATGCCTGTGGATATGTGTCTTGAGGATGAAGGTTCACAGTGTTGGAGACAGGGCGACCACTCCATCTAGTGGTAACCTCAGTGCACATCCTTTTGGAGAAAACCACATTGCAGTGGCCACTAAGGGTCCTTAAGATGAACAGTAAAATATTATTAAGTTATTTTATGCATTGCAATATACATCTTGAGCTATGCCAAGCCTTGGAATATGTGTATCTCTTCAAATCTGACATTTTGAGGTTCACTGCATATGTGGATTTGCATTTACAAATATGGAAGACATGTTTATTCAAAGCAATTTTTTAGCTTATATAAATATCGATTTAAGTATGAGCAACCCATGTTCTCGATGTTGTTCTCACCAGTGAGCTACAGAAAAAAAATGTATTGCATAATGTATATTTACTTCCCAATTTTGATCCTTAATTAGATTTCGAAAGGTCTGCATAATTAAACACACCTGATTAGATTTACCCAGCCCATTAGACTTTCATGAAGGTAAGGCAAATTTAAGATTTAAACTTTTCTTTGTGTCTAAGAACAGTATATATGATTTGATATGTACAGCAGAAATAGAACAAATAGTGTTGACATTATGAATTATGAAGTTACTGCTTAGTTATTTGCTCTACATTAAATAAATAAACTTAAAGTAATGGGTTAAAAAACAGACAAATTGAACAGTAAAACACAGAATGAACAAAACAGTCAGAGTTAAACAGATTAGGTTTATTTCTATTACGCTGAATTGATTTTAATGACCTCTGTCTAACAAATTAAAGGGGGACAAAATAAATTGATCAAAAAAGCAATCAAGTACATATACAGTATATTGGTTATGCACAACTCGTCAGTCTTACATACCGAAACAAAGAAAAAACAACCAAGACCAATAACTAATGCTCTTTGTAATCAATTGGGATATTAAGCAAAATGAAAACGTAAAGGAAGTAAAAACCAAACTAAACAAGATAAATGAAAAAGGAAGGCTAATATAAACCAAGGAAAGCAGTAAAGAGTGATTTGGAAAGAGGGAAGGTGTGAGGAATTTCCTGCATTTCATGCAGGTTTCTGATGGAGCCAATATAACACTTAACATTACAGCCAACTCTTAAAACCCCTTTAAATCCATTTTCAATCTCATGGAAAACTTTGTATCCAATCAAGTGCATTGAAACTATTAATGCTTTTTTGAAAGCTGTACCATGTATTTTGACATATGAAGAAGCTGCATTCCACACACAAACACACACAAACATGAGAAAAGGTACGAGGACATTAATGTAAACGGTTGATTGAATTTATCCTGAATAATAAACTGCTATCAAACAATGCTGACATTTTTCATGTCTGCATTATTACATCATTGTGGTGAGATGGCAGAGACCCTCCCTCCCCATTCACAGCTTAATAATATACAAAAACTGAGGTTGGGAATTAAAACGTAGTTACATTTCTATTTTCTACATAAAAAAAAATCAAGATGTGTTGCATAAAATTATTAAAGGCCCTGATGTCAATATGCACCAATTCACCATGGCCCTCTTTAGTTGTTTAATATCTAGCACCAAATAGGAGAAAAAATTATTCCTCTGTATAGAGAGACTGCTTTAGCATCTATATATCCACACAATTACACTCAGCTCTCAAACGAACCTAATATACAAAAAGGAAAAATCTTTAAAATGCTGGTTTAAAACAGTGTCCTTTATCTGAACAAATTTAAAACACATTGTCAATCCGTTAATTGCAGAAAAAGTATGTTGAAATGAAAAGGGCATTAAACCTTTACCGTCTGCTTTGCAGCAACATGCTATAGTGTTCATTGGCAGTTAACAAGTGTTTGTAGGAATTATAAATGCATATGTTAGATAAATCTCAGAATAAACTGCAACATTAGATATATTTCCGCAATGTTAAAAAAATCTATGATGTTGGCTTGCATAAATGACTTCCATAATTTAGAAAAGGCCATAAACATTGTTATGACATGATTATCTCTTTACTTCTCTATAGAAGTTTTAATTATTTTCCATAATCCTGAGAGTAAATCATTGCATTAATCATTTTTAGGAACAGGTCTTGCTTTCTGAGATGAAATCGCTTTGAAAGTAAGAAGAACTTGTAATGCAACCAAGCAAAACAAACTTTTTCCTTCTTTTAGCACAATTTGTAATACCAAATCAATTTAGAGCATGGCTTTATACACTCATGCACTTGATTTATAATGAAGTTTCTAAACAGTCCTGTAAAGCTTATCTGTACTGCTGTGCCTTCATCCTTTGCTTTTGTCTGACATGCAGTTCTTAGTGTTCCTTTGGTTATGTATAAAATCTACATGCATCTCATCTTTTACAAAAATAAAAGATTACATAGAAAACGACTGTTAAAAAAGTAATATCTTTTGCTCAGATTCGTAAAAATTACATTAACAGTGGGTTTTCTTATTAGTATCTTCGTCCAATCTATATATATATATATATATACTAAACAAAAGGTAAGTAGTGCTGTTTATGAAAAACTGATTGATAAAATGATGTTTGCCCCTTGCCTTTAGTACACAGTCAATACGCCAAAGAAACCATAAAGAACATATTATTAAACCTTTCTCTTAAAAAGTTATACCTCACCAAAACAGAAAACAAACTTGCTCTTCCCCACTAATGAAATGATTCAGCATAACCTTAAAATCCTTGTCAGTGTGTTGGAATCAAGTTTTGGGAGTATTAAACATGTTTGCATACAGACAAATGTACACAACCCCCCTTCTACACACACACACAAATCTTAATCTATTGCATTTTGCAATAGGGCATTCGATTTCCACTATTAACACTATGCCATTTCACCTGTTGGCAGGATTACAATGCATCAAAATGCCCTGTGTTAAATCACATTTCTTCATACTGTTGTTATCACAAACAAAACACCCAAGAGCAGACAAATCATTCAATGATCAACATCTACTCTTTAGTTTAACAAAGAATATATACGCCTTCTTGAAAGTAGAGGTCATAAAAGCCAAAGGAATTTCACATCAAACACCAAAACACCTTAAAACCCTTCTGCAACTTTTCGCCCCCCCCCATCACGTATAAAAAAAACGGTCATCGTACCGCTGAGAAAGTGCTTTGAGAGCACATGGAGCACTCGTTCATGCTCGTTGATTTGCAATCAGTGAGACTTTTGTTACTAAAGAGGTTCTGATATAGGAAGAGGATTTATATTGTTCTCAACAGTACTGCGATGTCATGTTGATTTCCTCGGAGTGGGTGTGAGAACAACAGCTGTTTCACTGTCAAGTCATACCGTCAATACAGAACAGTGTCTAAGACTGCTCAACTTCTCAGCTGCCAATCAAAAACACAGGTTGACATTAAAAAAGCTGCAGAGTTTGATCCTCCTGGCTGCATGAGTTCCGTTTTTCAGGATGATGAACATCAGGGAAGAGTACTGTCTCTATCTCACACTACTCTAGTGTCCCACATCATAAGCATTACTTGAATAAACACAGTAAGTTGTTTATTAGTTGTGCTTGTTTAGTCTGTGTTCTCACAATTGGCTTGAAAGTCAACTCAAAAAAGGACATCTTTCAAAAAAAGTGTTGCACGTTAAGTGCAAAAGAAGAAAAAATATGTTTTAAAACCATCTTCCGTGTGTCCAACAGCACACTCTTCAAGTTGACGTTGGCACTTAATATGTGTGAGGTTTTTTGTCAACTGTAGTTCTTAAAATCTGACTTTTTGGCCAAGTGCTTAGCCAAAGCAGTTTCTGTGTTTGAGGTACAATGGCATATGCAGAGGCAAAATATTATGAATATGTTCTGGCAATACACCACTTTTGTGTTCAATGTCCTGGATGGGAGACTGTGCATGGTCTATCCTGTGTATAGAGAAAACAATGATTGAACTCATAGAAAAAACATAAACGCACAAAACCAAAAAAATCAGAAACGGAACTTAATATAAAGGTTTGTATTAAATAACATTACCTGTTTTTGTTTTGTCACAGAATTAGCTTGGTACCCAGTTGTGGGGGGAACTTTGAGTGGTCGCTGGCCCAGGATAACCCTGTCCACCCTGTATAATGGGGTCAAAGTTAAAGTCGACCAAATCTCCATCCATCAGATCGCTGTTGATAATGTACTCCACATCACAGTCCAGGTTTTCTGTGAACATCTCAATATCCAAGTCTGTAGGCAGCCGGTCCTGGGGAGGCATAAAACAGGCTGGCGTCGAAAATTGGCCTAAACCTTGCAGACCTCCATTCCCACCAGGTGACGGGACAGCTGCGTGCTGCAGAAGCCCAGGAACGTGATGCTGGGTCTTCACGGTTGAAAGCTGAGGCGGCTCTTGGCTCATGGCTGAATGCATCATTCCGAAGCTCATCTGTGAGTGCTGAAGTTGAGGCTGGAGGGTCATCTGCCCCACCGCGTTCGTGTCAATGTTCTTACTTAACATCATTTGACTTGGCTTGGTCTGGTTGCTTGGAAGAGCCCCCCCGAGACCCAAAAGGCCTCTTTGACTTGGCATGAGTGGATCCATTTGGGACATCATAACTTCACTGGGCGGGGGTGAATCTGAGGTGAGAAGAGCTTCAAGGCTGGAGGGCACATGAGGCCCGAAACCGCTGTGGGCTCCAGGACCAGACAAAGGACTAAACAGGGAGTTTCCGAAGTGCGAAGGGCTGTTGCTGGATCCCGAGTTTTGCTGTACTGTGCTTTGTGGCCCTGGTGGAGTGGATCCTGATGTGTTTGTTGACGCGAGCTGTCTAAATGAGGGAAAGCTGGACCCTCGAGGCAGCAGAGTGGATGCAGAAGGCAGTGGCTGAGGTGGAGCGGAAGGAGCTGTGCTTGGGCTGGCGCCCCCCTGCGTACCCGTCATTAAAGTCCGCCCGTCCATCAAGTCCAGTTCTTCCATGAATGCCTCGGTAAGTGTCGGAGGAAGGTTACCTGTAGAATAGCTACCTAGAAGACCGTCCTCAGGTAACTCATCTTCATCCTCCTGCCCTGTGGCGATGGGAGAAAGCCTGCCACTAAGAGTGCTGGCATTGGAGCTTGTACGAGGCCTGAAGCTCGTCCAAATGTCAGGGTCGTCAAGGCTGCCGCGAGAGGAGGGGCTGCTGCTGTTTACCCCCCACTTTCCGAACTGGCCCTGAGGTCCGGGACTGTCTGCACCACCAGCGCCAGATACGCCCTCACCCTGCATGGCACCGCCTGAGCCTCCAATCCCAGCTGCTCCTGCCTGCTTCTTAGTCTGTTTTGCCCGCATGCGACTTTTAAGCAGTTTACTGCTGTTGTCCATCGATGCGGCACGTCTGCGAGGAGCTTTGCCGGTCTTGCCTCCCTCCGGGTTAAGCATCCACCACGAGCTCTTCCCCGTCGACTCATTGTGCACTCGCAGGAATTTGTTATGGAGTGACAGATTGTGGCGAATGGAGTTCTAAAAAGAGGGAGAAAAAGGAAGAAACGTTGCATGAGATGTTATTACAAAGTGCAAAGCATTGCGATTGCATTACGCGTAATAAAATACCTTCCATCCGGCAGAACTGTTACTATCTCCTTTGTCTTTAAAATACGGCACCGTTTTCACCATCCAGTCGTAGATCTGAGCAAGAGTAAGCCGTTTCTCAGGGGAGTTTTCGATTGCCTGGCTGATCAGCTCGGCGTACGACTGGTTACCCCATGCATTACGTCGGGAAGTGCCTTTCCGAGGGGTCGCCCCGCCAACTCCAGGGAGAACTCCTCCCTCTGATACCGCAACTTTATCAGGCTCCGCTATGGTTGGCTGAGGGTCGTGTTTATCTTCGTCGGTGGGCGGAGTTCCGGCAGCAGATTCAGTCCCATCCGTCCCGCCAGGTTTGACAGCGGAGATGTCAGGTCTAGGCAAAGGCCATGTGCATGACCTCGGTCTGCTCTGCGGCTCAAAATCTGGGTCAATAGGGGGTGCGTTTTCTTCCTCCATTGTGTGATGTAATCCAGACAATTTCAGTAGAGGACTTGAAATTGTGGCGATTAGACGAAAAAATGATCAAAAAGTCTGTGTATTATTTCTGAGTTTACGGATTAATTGAACCAAACTCTAAATTAAACCGTCAGGGTAAGGGAGCGAATAATCGAAACACACCAATATAGCGTCCGTTAATCCTCAGATAAAAGATTAAAGGGAGCGAATAATCTCCTTAATAGTAACTAACATAAACCTTCTGATGTACACTGGGCAAACGAGGACAGTTTCTTTGTTTACGTAGAAAGAACAAAGAAAAGTCAAAGGACTGACACATCAACACAGCTGGATTGGCAGATTATTATTAATAATTATAAAACTAAAATATGGAGTCAGGGTCTTATAAATAAGACTATATAAGTAAATTTAAGTAAAATTGCACTAGGAGAGAATTTGCAATAAAAAAACATCAGTTTCCTATTCTATCCTGATTGGATGTCACAATTACACACACACACACACACACACACACACACACACACACACACATACACATACACATCAGATTACACAAACACATTCACCACTTTAATACGAGAGCATCACTTGATTATTTTACCGTAATTACCATGAAATATTAGAATACTGCCCTTTAAATATCAAGCTGCCTGTCAAAGTCAACTGACCTGCTGTCATTATAATATTTAATTAATCAGGATTTATTAGTTTCGACATTAAATATGTAAAATAAGTGCATTTAAAGTGTTAATACAATAAAAAAATATTAAAAAAATAAACTTAAAATGAATAAATGTTCGCATAAAAATAATGAGTGATCGTTCGCAATGTGATGTTTTAAAAATGTTTACCATGAAAAAGTGAATAATGTGTGTGTGGTTCTTTTAAGTGTTTACGGTCCTCCACGCTGCGTGCTGGCGCGTGTCACCATCTGCCATGTTTCTGGAGTCGCACAGCTACACCAAACGAGTCACAAATCCTCCCAAATAAACAACAAAGGTCCAGTTTCTCCCACGAACGGAACCGTTTCACTATTTCCCGCCTTCAGCCCGTCGGACGGAACCCGAACGCGTCGTTTTACGGTGCGGCGTCACTAACGTAGTTCGCCAACTCCGGTTTCGGGAGTTCAACTGAAACCTCCGGCGACAGTGAACGGAACCGGGCTTTCTGCGCGAACCCGCTCGCGTTTAAATGAGATTTGTCGGTTCCGTTAACGACGATAAGCGAGCGTCCGTTGTGAATGTTCCTTGTTTTGTTTTGACTCGAGGCGAAGACTCCCTTATGACGTCTGTTTACCACTGGCAGACGGCGCGCTGTGCGCATGCGCCGCAGGGGACGCCGGGAAGTGGAGTCAGTCACGTGGGAGGATGAGTTGTAAACATCAGAGTGATCCCAATTATGTAATAGTTCTTAAACTTGGCAGTGCTTGGGTTTCATTTTAAGGAATATTGTGAGAACATCATTGGATTAGTGTGGAATAATGGAAATTATGTTAGATATTTATTTCAAAATTATATTGTTTGGCTTTATTTATAGTCATGCAAGATTGGCTTTGAATCATATTATGTGGATTGGCTTGGAACAGATTAATGTGTCATTCATTCTGTGTTTAAAAGCCATCAGTGCTGCTACATTAGGGATTGGGTTTGGGATAAGGACTACAGATCCCACAGGACCTCTTGTGAGGGATTAAACCCTTTCCCAGAATTGCTGTGGGCGGGGCAGAGTATGATGCAACTCCACAGGTTTAAGTGTTCATGTGGGCCAACATTCAATTTAGAGAAAAAAACAACTTTGGATTATGAAAATGTTTATTACTTAATTCCATTCCCATCTTTTTATTCTTTATTGTTAGTGGAGTTTTCTATGAAGTACAATTCTTTGTTTTAAGCCCCTTCAGTTTTATCAAACTTCTTAAAGCAAAGAAATTGATTATTAATTAACTATCAGTACTTGTAGTAGTGTTTTTCATAACTTTGTATTTTATTTATTGCACATATTTTTTTATATTTAGTTGCTGATTTAAATTTATCACAGTGTTAACACCCACAATTTTAAATAAAAAACTGTCATTATTTATGATACATACTTTTAGCATTATTCTGATATTTATTTGGGTTAATGTTTAGTATTATCTCACACTTGTTTTAAGTAATAGTTCAGTCTTAAATGACAGTTATGGTATGTCGTTCTTCGGCAGTAACAGACTGTTGGTGACAATACCCATTCACTTCTGTTACAATATAAAAACAATGGAAGTCAATTGTTATTTGATAACCAACATCTAAATATTTCCAAATCTCAAAAAAGTCCTGTAAGTTTGAAGTGACAAGGGTTAGCACATTATGCAAAAATGAAAACAGAGTATTGTTTATGTCCCAGCAGCGTTAACATGTGACTTTAACTTAAGCGTGTTTATTTAACTAAAGTGTAAAATGTATGAATGTAAGTGTTGGGGAAAAGTTTCAAATGTCATATATTGTTTGTATGTTTAAAGTGTTTATTTTGCATATCTGTAATAAAACAAATTGATACAATAATAAATATTACTACAATTGTGATGAATGTGGACTTCCAGAAATGGTACAGAATGTTCTTTTAACATGTATTGAATATGATTGATTGAATATGAAAGGGAAAGATATCAGATGTTCAAAGAACTGGAGCTGATGGGAATAAATATTATGTTTCTAAAGACACTTTAAGGTTATTGGATATTGCAATAAAGAGTATTAAGAGAAGTGTTTAAATATTTTAAAAAGACAAGATTAGTGGAAAGAGTTTGTGAATGATGTATTTATTGATAACATCAGGATTAATGTATTTTATTTATTTATCTATTATTATATAACAGGTGAGTAATTCATAGATTTACCAGACACCTATGGCGCACCTTTAACGTTGGTTTGCCAAAAAACTACAAATACAACAATTCAACGGAAAACAGAAAGCACGTGGTTACGTAGTCGTCACAGTCTGTTATGATTCCCGCCACCAGAGGCCGCTGTCGCTATTGGACGTCTGACGGATCCTCGCTCTGATAGGTCGAATCCTGGACGTCTCGTCCAATCACTGGAATGTCCTCCGGTTTGAATTGAAACGGAAATAGCAAACGCTCCCCTTGTTGTGAGATCTTGTGGTAAGAATACTTTTTCTTTGAAAGTTTGGATTTATGTGCTTTTCACTGATATTGTATAGAATGTCATATGTGTTCCAACAACAATATCCTACAAACTTGTCAGGATTGGTTTATTTTTGAGATGACAGGTAATGTTGGTGAGTTACTAGTTACAGTAAATGAGTCAGTATAAACTAAATGTTTCCTCAGTGAGGTTTTCACAGCAAATATCTGAAATGTTTCCTGTTTGTCTAGTCTGCTAAATATGTCAGTGTCATGTTTAAATTTAGAATGAAGGATTACTTGACAGTATTGCTTTAAGTCTAACTTCCTTCTGTTCAAAAAGTTGTGTGATTGTCAGTAATGTTCCAGGAACTCTTTAAAATACCAGAATATTTTTTCTTTTAGTGACACCTTGGGATTGGCATGGAGAGCTTTTTGTGGCGGAAGCTGGGTAATTTGCCAGATGTATGTTCCAGTTTCTATTCAGTTGCTGAGGAACCCTTTCCACAAGTTCTTGGAATTCTCGACGACACAGTTGAACAGTCTTTCCTTTCAAATCAAACTACAACAGCATCCAATTCACCAGCTTGCATACTCTCAACACATAAGAACCAGGATGATTTAACAGCGAGGAATGAAACTACCAACAACTCTGATCTGAATTTTTCTCAGACTGAAGCATGCAGCCACCTAGCAGAGGAAAGCACGTGTACTAAATCACTACAGAATGAGAAAAACATTGTTTGTGTAACTATTAACAACGATTTAAGCAATTGTCCAAGTGTATCCACTTCATCTTCAGAGAAATCGGATTCTCTTAGTGGGGAATTAAAAAATAGTACTTTTGATGTAACTCAAAATGTCAAGGAATGCTCGGGCATTAATACAACGGACACTGGTATTAATGCAACTGTTGATCTACAGAACTTTAAGGAGACTAACACCACCTATCAATCCGTCCAGTCTCAGGAGCCTAGGAAAACTTCTGATGCTAGACTCAATTCAACGGTAGATATTGATGTCCCTATTACAAAGACATGTGATGCCACTATTGACCTGGTACAGACATCCAACGCTAAAGAAGTTCCAGGTCCTGATGTTAATGCTACTGTGGATATTTCCAATGTAGACTGTACACATGAGAAAATACAATCAGATAGTGATAACAGTGAACCCTCGAACACTACTACAGAACAGTCGAATGAGAAACATGACGGCACAACAGACATTCAAGTACATGAGCTGGAAGAAAAACAAGACGTATGCCTTAATTCTACTAGTGATGCTAATGTAAACAGTTCAATTACAAAAAACTCAGTTGAAACAAATGTAAATGGTAATGTAACAGTTGAAGTCGTGGAGCAAACGGACAGCGCTACTGTTCAAGCCTCTGGTGATGTTCAGTCAAGCTTAGAATCCGTAAAGCCAGCTGAGGTGACTTTCACAAAACTTAACACAACCACTGAACTCACTGTCCCAGATGTTCCTATTTTAAAGAACACCACTATAGAAATTAAGTCCTCAAGTACAGAGGCAACAAGCCAGGCTAATGATGGCACCAACTCAGTTTTGCTTAATGCTGAAAAGGATTCTAACAACAGAGAGGCAGAAGTTGAGATAAGCACCCCAGCTTTTGTTCGCTCTGTGGAGACGTCCCTGGACTCTCCCAAGAGTCAAGTCGAGGAATGCCCACTGATAACATTGCATGGGACTGCTGACCCTGAGTGCATTCAAAACTCAAGCACGACAAGCAGAAGCAGTATTTTTTGTCTAGATGACACCTTGGACATGAAGACAAGTTTTATGGTCACATCAACACCCATCATCTTTAGCAAAGAATCCAGGTTTGAAATACTGGAAGACTTAAAGACCACACCCAGGAGAAAAAGACTCTCTGTTATCAACAGCATTGAGGCACATTCAAGGGACGAGCTTGTTGGTACGAGCCACCATGATGGGACTGTTGCACAGGTGACTCAGAGCTCAAACGGCAGTCAGAAGGTCTCGACACACTGCACTTCAGGTCAAAGCACATCAGAGCCTGCAAATGAGAACAACCCTCCTACAAAACCTGTGGTGAAAAGACAGCTACCTCAACTCTCATCTAAGCTCTGCTATCCTAAATCCGGCCTGCCACCAAGACCGCAGTCATCCATGAACTCATCGGCAGCGGTCAGGCCAAAAACAGTCCAGATGCCAATTGTACCAAATCCCCCTGATGTATCATCTACTCTATTTGGTAACAAAAAGTCAGGACCGCTGAACAAATTAAAGAATATTGCCAATGTCAAGAATACACCATCAGCCGGCACTGTTAAGGTATGAAACTGTTATAAAGCTTTAACTCAGTCAATGGAAAATTTAAGATAAATTGATTAACATGGATTTTTTTAAATAGACCTCTTCCATTCCCTCTGTGTCTGGCAATACATTCACAGCAGGTAAGTTGTTTATACTATAATACACATACCTGTGTTTTATTTTTGCAGTTTATTTTTTAGCTAAAATGTTGTTGCAGTTTCCAAACCTTCAAGTTCTGGTGTACCCCAAATGAGACCATCGGGGTTGCATCCCCCAACCCGGAAGAGATTGGCTCTCAAGACTCCACTGACTACCCGAACCTCTGTAGAAACGGTTCAGCCCCTGTCCAGTAATAAACCACCAGGATTTCCAGGTACTTTTGACAGTCATAGCCCTTATATGTTATTGTAATTTAGATAAGGTTAATCTTATCTTATTATATATATATGTAAAATTTATTATTGAAGTACAACAACACATAGCCTAAGATCAATTTAAGGGAACTGTAAGTTTTAAAAAGCATGTTTTCCTCTAATTCTATCTATAAAAGGAATGAGGACGAGGAATTCACTGCTTCCCAGTGTGGGCCAAAAGCACTTGAACAATGATGGTTTGCCCTCAGCAAAGAGAAAAAGAATTGGTGCGATATTTTGTCTTTTCATGCATTGTTTTCATTAATTGCTTTGACTTGATAGATTCACGCAATATTTAAGTAAGACCAAGGATGTGGACATGGACATAAAGTAATAAATAAATTCCAAATGCTTTATTCTTGCTACAAGGTTTTTAGTAAATGGAGTTTAATGGGCAACCTTTTCTTAATCTACCTTTGCATTTTTATCTAAAAACCAGATTCAAGTTTTAATTCAGACGAGACGGTCTAGCATTTCTTACTTTACTTTGTTCCTTTTTGAATCAACAGCACCTTCTGTTCTTGCCACATTTGAAAATGAAGCTGGTCAGCCGGTTAAAGCGCATGGATCAGGTGAATTTATCATCTTATACCTTATGAAGTAAATTGTGTTACCACAGATAGTGTCTTATCTATTTTAATTTCTTCTTGTCAGACTGTAGCAATTGTTCACATCATCACGAAAAACTTGAAAGGTACCTTGAAGAGATAGGGAGATTACGATCAGGTATTTTTTTATTATTTCTCTTCTCGGTGTGACGTTTCCCTGTTTACTTTTATAAACTGTTTTGCATCTTTCATAGAGTGTAAAAACTGGGGACCGTTGCTTGAAAAGCTTGAGATGCGTGTCGAGGAATGGAAAAGAATTTAAGCAGGTACGGCGTCACAATTTCCCCAGGGCCGTCAAAACAATAAATTGCATAAAGAATTAAAGTCGATATAATATATATGTTCGGTGCATATTACCTTTTTACAAACACATACATACTAGATAATACGATTTTATTTTACTGAAATGTATGCATATATGTATATGTATTTATGCACACAAAATAAAGATAAGTTTTATTCTGGAAGCGAGTCATCAATTTGAAAGGCCAAATTGTCACAATATGTTTTTAACCACTTTTTTAAATATTTAACTTAAAGTTTTTGCTTTTAAAACTTGTTTTTTTTCTGTCTCCACAGTGGCACGCATCACATAAAAGAAGAAAATGTGGATGGAAAATTTTAGTTTTCTATTATCTGAAGATTTTATGCAGTTGTATGCATGTGTATGTTCTTAATGTGTAATGCTGTTTGTTAATAAAATCTAACCTAATTATCAACCTCATTATATTCACAGATGAAAAGATCTTTGACTTTGTTATATGCATGATGTCCATTGATATCACATCAACAATAGAGTAGGATTTTCGATAATAAAATAGAAATAATCAATGACAAGAAGAGACATGATGGTGACGTTATAAATGCGTCATCATTGGTGCATGTGTTTCCGTACAGGATGTAATGTTATGTTGGTTACTGATGTGTGTCTGCTCAGTCTTCCACGTGACGCGTGTCTGCTCGACTCACATCGTTTAAAGGTAACTGGGCTGCCATTCATTATCTCTTTATCTCAACATGCGTATTTGAATATGTGAGCAACAGTTGTCAATGAAAAATAAAACTAATGGAGAATGTATCGGCGTAGTGAAAGTGAATATTTGGATGATGTCATTTACTAACAATTAAGGTATGTGTATACTTGGAACACTAAGCTTTAAAAAAAGATTAAATATATATATTACGATTATCATTTTTTACTGTTGCTATGGAAACACGACACTTGAGTCAGTGCATTACTTTTCTTAAAGATGTAGAGCATTTTTATTTTGTTATGAACTAATATTTTAACATCTATGCCCTCAATATTTGGCTTTGTGTGAATATTGACACGTTTGAAAGCTCAAAGATGTTTTTCAAAGTCAAAATAATTCATTTAGATTGTGTTCTTTTCTTAATAACAAAAGCTCTATTAATGAGGAGTTTTACAATATTTATAATTAAATATTAAAAATATACATAATATATAACAATGGGTGTGTAAGCAAGTTCTGCTGGTTTTCAGCTGTTTTTATCTCTTATTTTGATTCATTTAATGAAGTATAAAGCTGGGTGTTGTTATTTAGGAAACAGTATTTAAAAGCTTTGCCTCAAATACATTAATAGAATATTTAAGTGTAAATACAGTCATTTACTCACCTTCTTGACATTTCAAACCTGTATGATTAACTTACGCAGAACATAAAAGAAGATATTTGAAAGAATGTTGGGAGCTGGCAATAGAAGTCAAAGGGTGCCCATGCAGTTGCCGGTGTCAGTGTTTGTTTTCTGTAGAAGTAAGACGTCTTGAAATGATAAGAGGGTGAGGATATGGTGACACATTTTTTGTGTTCTATCGGTAAAGTAGCATATTTAAAGAGGGAAACTTACAAATAATAAAAGTCTTCACAATGTACACACATGCCTTTTTTTACTTTTGGTAAATGATAATCATATTATCTTTTAAAGATTCATTCCTGATGTAATAATCAACGCACTTCATACACATTTAACTACTGTTCAGTTTTTATCGTTTTTTTTTTCGTATGTTCCAATCGTGGGGTTTTACCTAAGGCCTCTGATGCTATACAGTGTACAGGACATCACTAGGGGAAGGAAATGTTTGTACTGTAGTGATGTCACGGAGTTATGCGGAAAGAGGTGTATTTTACTGAGCATTACACTGGAGTACCTTATTTCCTTTTCCTTCTTTGTCAGGTTTTACTTTTAGCGATTTCGGTAAAATACCTAAGGAGTTATTCATAACTACTTGGCATGTAGACAGAATGAGACCAATGTTGAGCACTGCTCAAGCTACTGGATACAAAACATGCATGTACATAGACATAAATCATGTGTACTTTATTTAACTGATCCCTCAAACGTTGTTCCATTTGAAAACCGTCCACCCGTGCAACTTCCTGCTAAACTAGTTGTGGTATATTTTCTTTCCAATTTCAATTTTATTTTATTTCACAGTTGTGTCATCAAATGAAATGAAAAACTAAAAAATTATACTCCACCATGCAAACTCAAGGCATGACATCTAAATCCTTCAGATATGAATTTGCAAACAAGGAAACACTCTTCAAGATGCCAGTTACTCATGTCGTTTTTTATGCTTCCTTTTTTACCTCCAGTGTCCTTCTGTTCTCCCCAACCTGAGTCATAATGACAAACAATAAACTGGCCTCGTTCGGCAAGATGCTGCTGAGACGCCGAGTGCTGGACAACACTCAAGACAACACCCGCTTCTCTCGCTGTCTCACCACGCTGGACCTCGTAGCTCTTGGTGTGGGAGCAACACTGGGTGCGGGCGTCTATGTCCTGGCTGGGGAAGTGGCCAGAGAAAAGGCTGGTCCTGCCATAGTGATCTCTTTCCTCATTGCTTCCCTGTCTTCAGTCCTTGCCGGTCTCTGTTACGCCGAATTCGGTGCACGGGTACCCAAAACCGGATCTGCTTACATGTACAGCTATGTCACAGTGGGTGAAATATGGGCCTTTATTACGGGATGGAACCTGATTTTGTCATATGTGATAGGTAAGCATGTTGGTCAAAAAGTGAAGATTTTGATTTGCATTTAAATTGCATCGCCTTTTGAATACAAGTATAAAAATTACCCATCAGCCTCAAGAGGGGTCTCTGAATGAATGTTCAAGAATTTGATTAATAAGATTCAATGACAGATGTTCTTAAGGGGACATGAAGTGTTTTCTTGATGTACTAGAAATCAGAAGACATATACTCCTAGTAAAGTTGAATCTCTCTCTGTTTCAAAGGCACAGCTAGTGTGGCAAGAGCTTGGAGCTCAACTCTTGACAGTCTTGTGGAGAAAAAGATATCTACTTTTTTCAAAGAATACATGTCGATTCCCGACACTGGAAAAGTGTTGGCTGAGTATCCAGACTTATTTGCCCTCATCCTGGTAATACTGCTGACTGGTAAGAACCTTTTTCTTTTTGTACACTTGACTTTTTCATCAACTCCTACGGTATAAGCAGATATTTTACTGATCTGGCTCGCTTTCTTTCCATTGTTTCATGAATCACTACAGTGCAATTGTAGTAATTCTGGTTACCTCTAGTTCTCTTTACTTACTAAATGGAACAAATGTTTTTTTCTAAATTTTGAACGCCATTTGCGCCATAATAGTAAAAGTGCTGTTATTTATTTTCTTAATCATTTCCATGCAAGAGTGAACATTTGTGAATTTGTTTCTTCTCACCTCCTACGCTGCAGGATTATTGGCATTTGGAGTGAGTGAATCTGCACTTGTCAACAAGATCTTCACATTAGTCAACCTGGTGGTTCTGACATTTGTCATAATTTCTGGCCTTGTGAAAGGCGACACTGCCAATTGGTACCTTACTAGAGAGCATTTTATCAACAGCACAAACCAGTCGCTAACAGAAGAGTAAGTGAACTTAGAAATCAAGGAAAATTAAAAACTTTGTCAGATGTCACAGATGATTTTATTATTGGAAGTAATGACATGTAAAATAAAATTATATAGATATTAAAAAGCTAATGACATTGCTAAAACAGGAAGATAAAAATGTATATTAAAAATACTTTAAATTTTTTTAATATATAATGGATATTTGGCCTTAATATGTTCATCATTTACTCACCCTCATGTCAAATGTTTTACTTTCCTTCTTATAAAGAACATAAAATATGTATTTGAAAAATATTGGCAAACAATGGCGGTACCCATTCACCACTATTGTTAATGTATAGACACTGCTGTTGTTCAGTTGCCAACATTTTTCAAAAGATATTTTTTTGAGATTAAGTTAATAATGACATTACGATATACAGTCTGACACTTGCAGATCCTTCAGAGTGCAAATCATTTAGCACTTTTTATTACAAATTAAGAAAATGTAACATCAATAAAAAACTGCAGTATGATTTAACCATTCATCCCATAAAACATGTTGTTACAATCTCTTTTGAATTCTAGAACAATCAAACAAAAATTTGGCTCAGGTGGCTTTGCTCCGTTTGGTCTAACTGGAATACTTTCCGGTGCTGCAACATGCTTCTACGCCTTTGTGGGTTTTGATTGCATCGCTACTACAAGTAAGTCACACAAACAAATCCTGTATAACCAGTATGTCTTCACTTCCAGTATGTCTGTAAAAATTCTTACTCCACCTTTTTCATTGTATAGGCGAGGAGGCCAAAAACCCAATGCGTTCCATACCAATAGGCATAGTGGCCTCTCTGCTCATCTGCTTTGTTGCCTATTTTGGAGTCTCAGCAGCGCTTACTCTCATGATGCCCTATTACTTGTTGGACGATAAGAGTCCACTTCCCAAAGCTTTCAGCTATATAGGGTGGGACTGGGGACGCTATCTAGTATCTATGGGTTCCCTATGTGCTCTTTCCACCAGGTATGTTAAACAATTTAGAAACCAGAACATACATTTGTGTTCTTCACTCAGATGTGACATAAAACAACATTCACATCCATTTTTTTCTTTGTGGAGCAATATATTTTAAAATAAAGTAAGTAGGGCCAGAAATTATTCTAAGAAGTATTATTCTTTCATTTTAACAAATCAGTTTGTAAATCACTTTAATACTCATCATGTTATGCCTGTGTGTGTTTCTTCATTGTCCTCATCATGTTGGTTATGTTGTTCTTTAGCTTACTGGGCTCCATGTTCCCAATGCCTCGTGTCATTTACGCTATGGCTGAGGATGGTTTACTCTTCCGCTCCCTGTCCTACATGCACAAGAAAACAAAGACACCCCTGTTGGCCGCCATTGTGTCTGGCATTGTAGCGGGTATGAATGCAGTCTTAATCATGTTATGACTGTCTGTATTTTATTTATTTAATATGTCTAACTTCCATAATCTCTCCCTGTAGCGTTGATGGCCTTCCTGTTTGAACTCGATGCTTTAGTGGATTTAATGTCCATTGGGACCCTGCTGGCTTACACACTGGTCGCTGTGTGCATACTCATTCTCCGGTAAGTGTGTCCATCATGTGAAAATACTTGTTTTGGAAACTCTAAATTAAACTGAATATGCCGTTTGCAGATATCAGCCAGGCACTCTTGGCTCCAAAGCTGTGGAGGGGACATCTATGGAAATACAGAGGCTGGAGGAAAAAGAAACAATGGCAGATGTGAATAGTGGAGATGAGTCTCTTAAGGATCTAGAGACCAGACCTCACAAAGAGAAGTTTCTCATCAGGCACCTGGTGCAACCCAGTTGTGACGTGCCAAGCAAGATATCGGGCATGATTGTTAATTCTGCAACAGCCATCATCTGTAAGCATTTCCTTATTTGAAATGGTTCATGATCTATTTCTAGAAACAGGCCTATTTAAGGGTACACATAGGCAACACTCTATTTGCGCTTTAACGAAATGTTGAATAATTTCGGCTTCATAATCTCTGTTATGAGGTCTTGATTTAAACAGGTGGATGATCAGCTTTTCTTGTTCTTTTTTTTAAGCTGTGGTCTTCATACTGCTGTGTTTGGTGCTGACGGTGTACGGAGAGGAAGTGGGAAAGGGCAGCGCTTTTCATATTACTGGAGTTGTTGTCCTTACACTTCTGTCTTTCATTTGCATCTTCATTATCTGGAGACAGCCCCAGAGCAAGGAATCCCTCAGCTTTAAGGTAAAGGCTTAAAGCTAAACAAAAAATTCTAATAATATACATTTGTTTGTTGTTTAGGAAGTATTGTCTTAAGACTTAAAACATTGGTTTAATAATTGTCTTGTAGGTTCCTTTCCTCCCCCTGCTGCCTGTGGTCAGTATGTTTGTAAACATTTACCTCATGATGCTATTCGATCGATACACATGGTATCGTTTCACAGTCTGGATGGTTATTGGTAAGTGACATAACAGACTTGAAGTATATGCTAAAAAAAGTTATCATGTGCTTTAAAGGGATAGATCATCAAAACTGAACATTCTGTCTTTGTCAGCCTAGCCAATAAGAAAAAAGCAAAAGGCTCTCAAAGATAGCTTTTAAAAAAATCCTTTTATTATTAAACCTGTCTTTCTTTCTTCTGCGGAACACAAAAGATATTTTTCTAAAAGGTTAAAATCAAACAACGGGGCACCAATTTGCTTCTGTTGTTGACATGAAGCCAATGCAAGTCAAGTGAAGTGACAAAAAGTGAAAGTGAAATATCTGACAAAAAGTGACCTATTCGTCAGATATGGTGACCTCTGCATTTCTGCATAATTTGACCTCTGCATTTTACCCATCCAGAGAGCACTAAACACACAGACACTGCAAGTCGTGAACACACACCCAGAGCAGTGGGCAGCTATCCTTACACTGCCCTAACAAGGGTTAGGTAGGCTACTATTGTTAAGGACATGTCAGTTGTTACTTGCCGGCTCTGGGAATCTAAGCAGCGACCATGAGTTTGACCGGCCTTGTAATCATGATTTCAACTTGCTAACCACTAGGCCCCGACTGACCCTATCAGGGGAAGCTTTGCATGAGAAAGAAAGTCATACAGGTTTAAAATGACAAGAGGCTGATTTTAATTTCTATATTTGGATGAACTATCACTTTAATGATAATTAATTTTCCATAGTACTAGGTTAAAGATAATGATCTCCGTATTTTTTTCTTTTAGGTTTTGTTATTTATTTTTGTTATGGAATAAGAAACAGCTCAGTGGGTCTAAAGAATGCTCCAGAAAAATCTGAATCCATTCTGCAAGGAAAGAGACAAATCTATTGTCCATAGTATTATGTGAGAGATCTTGATCTCAGTATTTTATTTTTTAAGGTTTTGTTATTTATTTTTGCTATGGAATAAAATACAGCTTTGTGGGTCTAAAAAATTCCTCAGAAAAATTTAAACCAATTCTGCAAGGAAAGAGATCCATCTTTTTGACTGAAGATGAAAGTGAACTTGAGGGGCACAAACCCTTGGGAAAAAACTGGTCTAGATTAGTCTGGCAGCTATATGTTATAACCAGTTTTGTAACATGCAGAAGTTTCACATTTGCACCCTATGTTTTATCTGTTGTCTTAAAACTGACAAAGAATGTTTTATCCAAAAGGGTACATGCAAGGTATTACATTTACATTACATTTAGGCATTTAGCAGACGCTTTTATCCAAAGCGACTTACAAAGAGTCGAGGAAACAATGAAGCGGTAAATAGCAGAGTCAACAATATGTGAGCAAGTGCTACAACAAGGAAACTAAGTTACAAAGCGAGATAAAACCTGTTGAGGAGAAAAAGATTAAGGTATTTTTTTCATATATATATACCCATCCAGAGAAACAGACATATATATATATATATATATATATATATATATATATATATATATATATATATATATATATAGAGTGAGAAGGTTTAGAAAGAAGGTACTCCTAGTGGGTTAGGTGTAGCCGGGAAAGATGAGTTTTTAGGTGTTTTTTAAAGATAGAGACCAACTCTGCCAAGCGTCAAGCTCGTTTGCGGAGCACAGAGATCTGGAGGGCCTATACCTTTGGATCGGTGAGTTAAGGTATCTGGGTGCTGAACCTGTGGTGGTCCTGTAGGCGATGAGAAGAGATTTAAATTTAATGCGAGCTGCTATGGGAAGCCCATGTAGTTTAATGAAGAGAAGTGTTACATTGGTCCTTTTTGGTTCCTTGAACACCACTCTTGCCTTTGGTATACAGTGGATCAACTGTTTATTATTTGCTAAAGTTAACCTTGTGTCAGTGTGTAATACTACTGCAACAAAGTATACTGTACACATGTTTGAACAGTATTTGATCTAGTTATACAAGGTCTTTATGTGGAAGTATTTTTTTTGTTTGTTACCAGATTAGAGGTGGGGCAGAACAAAAAAATGTGTGTGTGGGCAGGGTGTTTTTTCTGCCTGTGCATGGGATTTTGTTCAAGAAGTACAGCTCAGAAAGAAGATGAATTTAGTTCATTTGCCTGAATTTGCTTATTTTATATTTTTTTTAATTCAAAGTGTCTATGTACCTCATTTTATAAAGTTTAATGATGGAAAAAACACTATCGTTTTTAAAAAATATGTTTATAATATGGATCAATCATGATTTTTTTATTTAAAAAAGGATATTCTTTATTTTTGTGACAATGTATAAATGTATTTATGTACCAGCAGGAGGGGAAAAGTTAATTTATGAGATTATTTGTAGTTATTGAACTAATATTTTTTTACATGGGAACTTTGGAAACATTTAACTTTTTATCACAGGTATCTAATGTCGTTCATTTAGATGTTATCTTAAGATCTTAAGATAACAGAATTTAATTTTCATGTTTTTTGTAAAAACTTAAATATAAATTTATTTTAGATTAATTGATCAGATGTTGGGGGTTGTATAATTCTATTTAGATTATAAAAAGGTGGCTTTTGCATTTTTGATGGGATTTGATATTTTTATGTTGTAACTATTGAAGAAGAGTGTGTTATGGCTCTTTCCAGCATTGAATCGAGTTACGTTACAGTATGTATTGTTGTTTGTTATTATGTGCTGTCTCTATATTACAGTTGTTACATGTTTACTGTGCAGAATATCTTCAAGATAATTCAAACAATAGCCTAACAAAGTTGGGTCTATTGTAGCCGTCTACCTGTACAGGAATGATGTTTACATGCCACTTATTCTTAAAGTATTGATAAGACATATCTGTTTAATGTAGTGTGAGATTATTCACATGCATTTCTCTTAATGTGCCTTTGTTATACTGTTGTTCTGAATAGATGTATATAAAATGTACATATTATTCTTCATAAATATGTGGCCTTAAGTTATTTGAATATTTGAATAATGTAGTGTCAGTGTTTTTTATAAGGTTATACATGCAATCATTTAAAATATACAACATAAAAAAGTGTGTGTGTGTGTGTGTGTGTGTGTGTGTCTAAATAAATAAAGTTTAATACACACATATATATATATATATATATATATATATATATATATATATATATATATATGTTTTTTTCTAAATAAATAAAGTTATATATATATATATATATATATATATATATATATATATATATATATATATATGTTTTTTCGAAATAAATAGTTATATATATATATGTGTGTGTGTGTGTGTGTGTGTGTGTTTTCGAAATAAATAAAGTTTAATATATATATATATTTTTTATAAATAAATAAAGTTTAATATATATATGTTTTTTCGAAATAAATAAAGTTTAATATGTATGTTTTTTTCGAAATAAATAAAGTTTAATATATATATATATATATATATATATATATATATATATATATATATATATATATATATATATATATATATATTTATATGTTTCTTAAAATAAATAAAGTTTAATATATATATGTTTTTTTCGAAATAAATAAAGTTTAATATATATATATATATGTTTTTTTTTCTAAATAAATAAAGTTAAAATAAAGCACAAGCAAACAAAAAGTAGTTTGACTCTCCTCCACACCATCTGAAATGACTGCCACACTTCTGCGTGCGATCAAAATGGAGATGAGTCTCAGGACTACACATCCCACAATGCACCTCGCCCCGTTTCCTGCGTTTCTGGCCAGCTGACTTCCGGTGTCTTTAAATTCCCAGCCATTAATCTGCTGTGAGCGCAGCTACTGATTGAAGTGTGCGATATAACGATGGATGAACCCGTCGCTCAATGTTGAAGTAAATCCCCGGACGATCACCGAGCCGAAGCCCGACATCCCGACACTGTCGCTGAAAACCCCGAGAACGATCCGTGCTCGCCGTTCCTTCCTCTTTATTTTTGCCGCAGTCACAATTCATTCCAGCTCGAGACTGTCCGGTCCTCTGTCTCTACCTGTACACACTTGACCTTTCCTTGACCTTTCTGTAGTGTTTAATGTCACGTGCATCATCATTTGAATCCCCTTGGCTGTGATTTCTTCTGGTCTGAAACGAGCTCTCCTTGTTTGATCTGGTTCAGTCCAGGATCTCCCAAAACCACCTCTGTATAATGTCTGTAGAGTAAGACCAGCACCTCTTTGACTGCTATTTAAAGGTATGTCATATTTGTTTTTATTGCTCTTCTGTTTATTATACATGTCTGGTGTGTTAAAGCTCAGGTTGTGTGTTATCCAATTAATTAATTAAGTCACAGATCCTTCTGGTGGTCTGAGACCTCCATTGGTTCCAATTCACTTACAACTTTTACATCTTGATTGCTTGCTCCTATATGAATATAATGTGTATAGGGTTGTTTATAGATATGTATAGATATGGCATTGAATTTCTTTGAAAAATGAACTATTTAAAGTGAGAATAACTAATGCAAACTTAACCACTGAACTGTGTATGGTAAACAGTTCTGTGTGACATGTTGTGAATGATTGACTTTGTACTAGGCCGTGCGAGGCAGAGGCAAAAGTCACAAACTGAGTCTTTGTGCCAGGGTTGCGCTGCCCCTCTACTGTTGGTCACCCATCGAATCCTCAGTGCCCTCCACATCAGATCACAGCCATGACCTCTCAGAGAGACCCTGACACCGTGAGTATTCCTACATCTTATAAAAGAGACGGTCACGGTAAGAGAAATCAAGATTGCACATTATATAGCATGACGTTTGAAATGGATGTTTTGGTGAAGTTGGTTTTTAGTTATTAGAATGTCTGATTTTCTCTGCTTTCTATACAATTAAAGGGTTTGTTGATTATTGTGGTCTTGTTTGCAAAAGAACACAAAGAAACAAAACACTTGTTCCTGTATTCGTTTTTCTCATCATTGATAGTATTGTGTAAGGAAAATATAGTTATTATTCAACATTTATAAATGGAAAAATACAAACGATAAGAGATAAATACAGTCGTTTGACTTTCATTCTCTTGTCATTTCATTATTCTTCTTTTATCACTTTCTTCTGTAAAACCCAATATACAGTATTTTGAAAAAGTAGTTGGAAAAATGATTCTAAATATAATTTTTTTCGTGTGTTCTGCAGACACAGAGGCTTGAAATATCGAGAGGGTAATGATAGAAAAATCCATTAATAAAATAAAAATAAATTAATTAGTAAAAAAAGTTATCACTTAATATTTGCACAAGTTGCATTTTTGTTTCTTTGCAACAGATTTTCTACCCAAACGATTAACTGCTTTTTAGTCCAATTTGTGTTTAGACATTGGAGAACATACCAAAAAGCTTATAACTTAATTTTTAGGAATAAGCTTTTACATGATCAATGTTTTAAATGTATTAGGTCAATTAATTGATCTATATTATTTAATCAATTATGTTGGTTAATTAACAACCATTAAGATCAAGCAAATGTATTCTATATTCATGTGTGCAGAGTTCAGAAAGAATGGCTTTACCTTATTTAAATTCACCTGACCCTCAATCTGATCATTAGTTAAAAAACTCTTTTATATGTACATTTTTTATAATAACATGTAACCAATTTAATAAGCTTTTGGATCATGTAATATGTTTCAGTCAAGTGACTCTAAACCATTGTATTTTTCTATTATGAAGACTTCATTTTGTGTGTTTTCATATTTCTTGCTGTCTTACCAAAAACCTTGGTTGTCAAATTTCCTGCTTTTTAGGAAATTATAATCACATTATTTTTTAAATGATAACATACTGTTGACAAACATTTTGTTTAATGGTTTCATTGGATGGGTTAGCAAAATCCAGTAACAAACAAAAGGGTGAATAATAATCTTAATGATTTACTGTGGTTTAAAAATCACAAAATGTGAAGATGCTGTGTTCAATGGGATTGAAGATCAATTTATCAATAGTTTTAAAGATAATCAAGAAAGCAATAATCTTAATAATTATATATGTATTTAGGTACAAAAGTGTGTTTGTTTTTGTTTTTTTGCCAGGGCTTAAATGATGTTTTTTCAGATCATTCGTACAGTTTAAGATGTAAGATTATAGATGTGTTTACAATATTCTTTCTGAGGCATTTACACAGATTGAATATTTTGTATTAGGGTTCAAAACTGGGGCACCAGAAGGTGCTTATTTGTGTGTATGCCCTCTTGTCCATATTACCCGTAACAGATTTGTCGATAACGCTCTAATCTGAGGATTAGCAAGGGGAAGAGACTGAAGGCTTTCCATGTCTTAATCGGGAGGCTTAGTGTTTGTAAACAGTCTGTTGACATGACGTCATTTGACGACATGGTTCGATTTCTTTGTTCTTGTCTCAGATCCCTTTAGGTGAAAGCCGAATATTTTCGAGAGCAGGGGGGTGGGGTGCCCTACATTACATGCCCTCAGCACAGGAGCCTGGTTTTACCAGAGGTCAGGGCATTGGGGACCCCTGGTTTCAAAGCGTTAGATGGCACGTGGTGTGAGGGAATGAAGAGGTCGTCTTTTTCCTGTCATGTTTATTGCCGGCAGTATTTGGGTCATGACCTGGACCTCTGTCACAGCGTGGTGGAATGTAAACTTGAACCCCCTTTCCGCTGTGAGCTGGCATCTCTAAATGTTTACATTAAGCTATGAATGTGGGCTTTGTGTGATTTCGAGTATTGTCTTGAGAATTATAATTTTATTCTTTTCCGTTCTTGCACATTTTCAGGCGCTTAATGAGGAAGGCACTTTTTTCTCACTTCCACTTTCTGAGAAAAGTATTTCATGTTAAAGGTGCTCCTTTGGTTGCAGTGTCTCAATGAAGCTTGTTTTGCTTCGATTCTAAACACAGCTGTGCCAAGACCCACTGGCTCACCTTCGCAGGTCCCCTCCTCTCTCTCCATCTGATTCTGAACGAAAGCATTAAGCCTCAGCCAAGCTCCGAACACAGTCTCTGGGTGATGTAATGTTTAAATTGCAGTCATTGAAAACCATGAAAGGGGAAAAAGTATGTTTTAACCCTGGAAAAAAATTAACAATGCACTCTTTGGAATCTCAAAGTTACACTTCATGTTGGACATACAAAGTTTTCCTGTCTGTTTTTATTTTTGGGAACATTAGGGCTGGTAAAGTGGCACACTGTGTACCTTCTGTACTTTGACCGTGAGTCTTATGATGCTGAATATGTTTAAATTCATGATCTAATTGACCAAATCAAGTCTTGATGGCATGATGCCTCAGGGTCAAAGAGAGAAGGTTTGCTGCCAGTTGGTGGAATAGTCACTTATTTTGTCAAGCTTGTGTTAGGTCATCTTACGCTTTGTCATGTACTAATGATATTGACATTCTAGTTATTATAGAATAAAGATAACGAATAAATAAATTACGACAAAGTTGTGCGCATTTGGAGTAATACCGTGTATGCTTTATCTCTGTCCTTCTGCTTTTTTTCTAAAAAAACATTTTTTTGCTCCGTAATCAATTTTTGGAGCCAATGAAAAAGTTGCCAAGGAAGGTAAATATTTAAAAACAATTTCCAAATCTTAAATGCCCTTATTCACTGTGTATCTGTACCATGCTTATGTTTTGGCATATCGCGTGTGTGTGTTGGCTTGTTGCAGTAGAATGAGGTGCTATTAATATAGCCTGCCGAGGCATTGTGTCCGTCTGTTGTTTTAATGTGACCCATGGAGCGAATCTATTCGCTTATCCACAGTGCTGACTTCACCCCCTGCTGAAAGAGGTTATCCATGGCCATGTTATTTTAATAACTCACTCCCGGGTTGTCTGGGACACCTTGTGTTGTTGCATTAGGGTGATGGGGTGCCCAGAACGGGGGGGCTGCATTGCGATGTAGACTGGCAACGGCACTTCCCCTCTGCTGCATCCCCAGCCCCCCACGAGAGATATAATGGTTTCTCTGGGACCTTTTAGGATGGTAGCCGATTGTTTCGGTCTTATGGCTGAACATAAATCTAATTAGAAAGGAATGCCTGTTTATACAGAGGCCATTGCGGGTCATCTCACGTCATGTGGGGTGAGACAAACTAAAGGATCATTAAGGTCTGTTTGGTGGAAATGCCTCAACATCTCTAGGTTGTAGGGTGCAATTTAATTTGTTTCTTCTTTGCTCTAATTGGCTACAGGTGAATCTGCGGCTCATTCTTGTGAGTGGGAAGACACAGGATTTCATCTTCTCTCCTAATGATTCCGCTACAGACATTGCACACCACGTCTTTGAAAACTGGCCAGCGGGTATGTTTCGGTCCTTGCACTGGTACATGTTTGTTTCAGGGAAAAAATGAATAGGAAATGGATTGTTGGGCATGTTTGCAACACCAGGCTGAATTATTATTCATACCTTTAGTAAAAAAATGCTTTTCTACATATAGGACAAGATTTTTTGCCCATTTACAGCCACATGCACTGAACAAATCTTGGCATAATGCACAAACAAAATGAACTTCTTTTTCTATTAAAAATGCAATGACTTGTTTTAGGTTGGGAGGAAGAGCATGTGAGCAGCCCAAGCATCCTAAGGCTGATCTTCCAGGGCCGCTTCCTACATGGCAATGTCACACTAGAAGGTGAGATACTCTAAATATGCTCCATCAGTCACATTGTTAACAAATAAAGGTTGTTGAATATGGTGTTATAGACGTAAGCTGTGTTATTTACTATCGCAATGTAAGTTATTTGCTGTTAATCAGCATGCGTCATTTTGTTTAACAGCACTAAAGTTGCCCCCTGGCCGAACAACTGTGATGCACTTGGTTGCCAGAGAAACACTGCCAGAGCCGAATTCTCATGGTAAGAGATGTTGTGTTTCTTCGGAAGGTTCTCTTTACTCCATATATGGCTGTGTGCCCTTGGTTTTTCCATGCAAATCATTTTTGTTTTTAAGGATACGGTTATAAGGGTATAGGGTACAAATTTGTGAGGACTCATGCCAGGGAGCAGACGGCTCCATGGGTTTTAATCTTTCAGGTTGATTGCAGGAATTATTAGGATGCAGGATATGCATTCATAATAGAAGCCTGGCATAGATCTCGGTCCTGTCCCACTTAACCGAGTCAAACAATCCGACATGTAATGTAAGATGAAATTGGCTATCATCTCTGTTGTTTGTACATTGCAGTCACTCACAGTAAATTCATAGCTTTTTTATATGAACTCAGAATAGGAGATATACGTTCAAATTAGTACTGTTGATGCATTCCTGTCCATAGCTACATTTGCTTGTATTCATTTGTAGGAGCCTTATTTGTGATTTACAAATAAGGAGCAATTCATTTTATCTAAAATTATTGCATGTATAGTAATGAAACCATTAGTAAATTAGAGATACAGATTGTATGCAAAACTGCTAAGACCGATAACTTGGTTGTTATATTAACTTGGAACAAATAGTATCGAAAAAAAAAATTTGGAATATTGAATATAATTGATATTTTATTATTTTGATTGACAGGATATATATGGGACCTGATCAACAACTGTAGGTTGATACAGATTATTGAGAGATATACCACTCATCTCTTGTCATTTTTTAATAGTATATATTTAATTATTATGTATAAAGTTACCATTGAGAAAACTTGACCTATAGTCTTCATATTTGGTTCACAATATATATTTTCTGCCGATTTGATGAATCCTTTTAAATGTTTTGATTTTATTTTGTTTGGACTGCTAGCATACATTTAGGTCTGCAATTTCAACACCGTATTTTGTAATGAATTTTCTCATCCCTGTGTTTTTGATTCCTCTTAGGCCAGAGGAACAGGGAAAAGACAACAGAAAGCAGCTGCTGTCTGCTGCTGTAAACCACAGAGTAAAAACCCTTCCCTCTCGTGTCTGCCCACCAACCCGCGGTACATTCTCGACCATCACAGAAGAGCTCCAGGGGGGGTGACTGGTTTCATTCAGTGTTTTTACTTTGTTTAGTGGCTGGGGACTCTTCCGTGCCAAGCTTATCAAATCTATTCATGTTTGCCTTTGTTTGTTTCCATTGTTTGTTGCCAAAGTTACGTTTCGCTTATTAAAACATGGCCATTTGTTTACAGGATTATTCTGAAAATATTAAAACTGTGGAAATATCCAAATCATTCAAAGCGAATTATGTAATTACGGACGTGTAAGCAGGTTTTTGGCATCACGTGTGTGACTGGACTAGGCTTAATATGCGTCATAATCTCAGACTTTTGCACTTAACACGGATCCTTATCTGAAGTCACTATGTGTGGTGTTAAAGTCTTAATCCTTCCAGCCTGCCCCAAACAGAAGGAGAGAGAGAAGCGTGATAAATGTGAAATCCAGTTTAAAGATAAGTCTGTTGCCTAGTACCGATGGGAGTCTTTTGCACAGATGGATTCAATTTATTGTGCCATTGCCGCCTGTATGTATGTCTTGGTGCTAGGACCAATTGGTGGATGTCAGTCGCGGACTTCTTTTATTGACAAACTGTCAACACCTGTGCATGACCCTAGTCTAGTGTTTCCTGACCCTGGGTGTGTACCAACCTTCTCTGAAAACTGTTCACTCAGTCTAATTGAATAGATTTTTTCCTCATTTCCAACGAAGAAGCATGTGGGAAGGTTGGCGAATTGTGCTTGATGTTAAAGTGACACAAACTGTTCTTCTTGCCCAGTCTGGATATATTCTGTATCCACCACCATCGAAAGCACACATCGGTACTAACGTTCAATGCTCTTCTAACATCTGTCCTGAGGGACGGTCACTGCCGTCTGATGCACAGAATATAAGGGAATTCCCAAAAAGCTTCTGGCCAGATGAAGCATTTGGGATGGGAAGCCTCCATCATAATTGACATGGATTCACGGATACCTTGCTGTGCTGCTGGAGTGAAGATGTGAGACACACCTAATGGGTCCCCACTGGGCCAGAAGAAAACAAACTGTGTTTTACCTTCCTAATGTTTGTAAACTGTCTGTTTTGTTTGCCATGATTGTGGAAAATTAATATTAATAATGGTGTTCTGTATGTCCTTTTTAATCTTGTATCAGTATGGTTGAGATTTTATGGGTACACATCAGATGGTCGGCTCATGTTAATAGTGTGTGTGTGTCTGTGCGCGTGTGTGTGTGCACGTGAGAGTGAATGAAGCTGAAATTATGGTTTAGTGATTGTGGATGAGGTGTCCACAGAAACTGAACGGCCAATTTACTGCAAGAGTGTTAATCATTGTCACTGCTTTAAAATTAGCTACAGATTATTACATGTAAAGAAAAAATGCTAAATCTTGTATTATAAATTAATAAAACTTTTCAAATAACACTAGGGGCGTGTTCATTTTAGATTTTTTTGAGATCTATTAAAGCTTTGTAAGAACATGTTCACTTTCTGCGTGTTCGCTCCCGCTCAAATATTTTGGGACACTCAAACACTTGTGAATTCAGATTAAAAAGGAAAAGGAATAATTGTTATTTAAAAATTACATAAAACATGTTCAAATTTGATCATTTCAATGTAGTTTTTATAGAATTTGCAGAAATGTTTCTTGTCATTTTCTAAAGCATCTGCTTTAGGTTTTATACTGAGAGGCTCTTTAAAGAATTTTAAAGGAGTCTCCGTCATTTGCTAATTTATATTTTCAATTCCCGACATTTAGACACATTTAGTCAATATGATTTTTAAATATTGAGAAACATTTCGCTTAAATATTCCAGAGCTTTTGATGAATAGTGTATTACAGGAGAAGTGTAATTTTGCCTTTAAATGAACAAAACACAAATTTTTTAACACCATCATTCAACGCTTTTATAATCTTCAAACCATTGCGTGTAAAGCTGTAGTGCAACTACTTTTGTAAATCAAAAAAATGATCAAATCTAGAAAATAGTATGACCGTAGTTACCTGTAAGACCTAAATAGGTTAATAAGTGAATATTAGATTTGTCATAAAAACTGATTTAGAACTGACTGTATTCCCAACAGGCCTTCACACTATAAATGAAGCAGCAGCACTTCTGTTAAACGCCTCTAGATGGCGCTGCGGTTCCGTTTCTCATTAAGACGCGTGACGCGTGGAAACAATTAGCATTTTCTTCGACGTTAATTGAAATAAACGAGGAAGCATAAACAGTGTTATTACCTGTTTATTCCTGCTGAGATCACTGTGTGAAATCTTTGTTCAAATATTCCTGTGACCTTTCTGCAGTAGAGCTCTTTTATGAGTGCAATTGGTCTTAATTTATTAAAGACCAATTCTAGTTTAAACGTTTTCCATGTCGGAAAATTCTTTCATGACTTACTGTTGAGAAATGTCCAGGTTTCCAGTTGACATTGGAAGAAAACTGGACCAGTGAACTCCTTATTCCTTTATAGGGATCTGTTTATAATGTGCAACTGTTTCTTCTTTTGGTATGTTTTTCTAGAATAGTGATAGAAAAAGAGTGATATGAAGACATCCCATGTTAATAAATGCTTAGTTTATTAACCTTTGTAGGTCTGTGTAAAAGAAATAGAAAACTATTATGTTTACCCTGATGGTACACATACAGTATATTACCAAAAGTGTTCGCTCATCCATCCAAATAATGCAAATCAAGTGTTTCAATGTCTCTCAATGTGAATGCTTCAGCATATCGAGACATTTTGCACAATTCTTTCCAACTATGTGGGAACAGTTTGGATCTGACCTCTTCCGACATGACATCAGTGCACAAAGCAAGATCATAAAGACATGGATGACAGAGTCTGGATCGGCCTGCACAGGGTCCTGACCTCAACCCAACAGAAAACCTTTGAGGATGAACTAAAGCGGAGACGGAGAGCCAGACCTTCTCGTCCAACAACAGTGTGTGACCTCACAAATGAGATTCTGGAAGAATGATAAAAAATTCCCATAAACCCACTCCTAAACCTTGTGAACAGCCTTCCCAGAAGAGTTGATATAGCTGCAAAGAGTGGACCGACGTCATATTGAACCCTATGGATCAGGAATGGGATGTCAGTTAAGTTCATATGCGAGTCGATGCAGGTGAACGAACACTTTTGGCAGTATAGTTTATCTATCTAATTAATGTCTTCATTATCATCTACTAGACATCTGGATGACATTGTTTGCTCATCCGCAATACATCTCCGAGAGGTCAGATGTCATAGAGATCTCTAGAAGATGTCTATAAGAGGTTTAGGATTTAGAATGGATAAACGAAAGCTCTGTCTGAGATGTTTAGCAGATTTTAGCAGATGTTTTTTACACAGCAGATGATTTCTCGATCTCCAGATCATTAGCAGATATCTTACACAAGTGCAAGTCGTATCTGGGTAGAAAACGCTAAAATAAAAACAAGAGACTGTTACACGCTTGAACTTGTTTTCGTAGGTTTTCTTAAGAAAAACAAAGTAAAGTTGAAATATAAATAACAATAAAAAAATTATTATTAATAATAAATAATTCATATGACTTATTTTCCCAGGAGAAAGAGCAAGTGTTGTCTTTACTTTAGCTTTTACTTGTATTTTTACATTTCTTTCTGCACTTACATGTTATTGAGGTTACTGGATAATTAACACCTGTATTAAAAATGTATTCAGTTGGTTTATTTTATCTTATAGGTACTAAATATTGGTACAATTAGATTAAGCGTACTAATCCCACCAATAACTAATTTGGCCCACATTTTACAGTATAATATATGAAAGTGTACTTTAATAAGTACTAAAAAATAATTAAGACTTGTTAGTTTACTAGTCATTTACATTATAATTTATAACAACAGCATTACAGCACAGTTCATTAAACTTCGGTTTTAGGTAAGGTATACTTTGGGTGTAATTGTGGTTAAGTTTTAGTTTAACCTAATCTGAAGTACATAAAAAGTACACTGAAACTATAGCTACACTTACACTAAGTATACTAACAGCATTCTTGTTTAAAGGGGGCCTAGATTGTATTCAGTTTGGGATCTGTCGGTTTTCTGCACATTGGCTGAAATAACATACTTAACCTACATGAGTTCAAGTATCTGTTGCATGCTATGTAAAGCAACTTTGGGGTAAACCTAAACAGAAACTATTAATGGTTTAGCAGGCTGTCTCATGGGAGATCGGTAAGAAACTGTGGAAGTGATCGAGCAGCTGCCCTTACGACTTAAATCTCTTCATGCTTCTGTTTGACTTGGGGATTCCCTGAGGGTAAACACAACTTTTTAAGACTGTCATGGTTTGATCAATTTAACCTCAGGAGACCTTCTACACCTTTATGTGAAGAAGCGCTATATATCTTTCACTCCCAAATGCACTTCATATGACCTCAGTTTACCACGAATGGAAAATATGTAATCATTCATGTAAATAAACACACTAAAAGTTTGAAATGTCAAGTTCATCACGAGTAGGCGAGTGTCAGATTCCAGAGGTTCGATTCTGTAGTTTCCAACCTGTCATTAGTGCTGATATTGAAACCATCTGTGAACAAAGTGAGCTGACCCTCCGTATGATCGACCATCCAGATCATTTGCCCTGCGGTATTGTACTGCATATTCGGACTCCTTAGTACTAGTGTGTCTCAGAGAGTTTGGAGTTAAGAGCATTGTATGTCAAGCCAATTTCCCTGCTTATACCGAGAGGGCATAAGCGTCAGTGCCAGCGCTGCTATCCAGCATGCATGCCTGCATCTTCTGCCAAGTCAATGCTTGCAGGCATGAGACAGTCTACGGGCCTGTGCTTACATGTCTTAAATGTGAGAAACACTTCGTGACTGCCCCAGAGGTCACCTCTCGGGTGAACGCGAGGACTGGTGGCACGGCACAGCTTATTCAAAAGAATGGCACGAGTGCATGTGGCTGCAGTGAAAATCTCTGTAAAATAAGATCCATGAGTTGGAACTCTGTCGGTGGAGTGGGAATGGAAATAGACTCGCTTCTTGGTTTCACAGTCAGACAGTAGTGGCAGTAGAAGGTACTAGATCTTAGTTACATGCCCCTTTATATTTGCCTGTTTATTTTACCCGGTGGTCCCCGGAGTTTAATAACACGCCACTGTTAAAACGCAGGAGAGAGAGAGGGAGGCTGTGTAATAACAATGTGAGCTCTGTACCTTGTGCTGATGGAAGGGGAGGCTACCAGGGCACAGAAAGAGGATTTACAGACATGTGCCTCAAAGCATTATGGATGGAAAATTTCTCACACTCCGACACCCTCACAGCAGTGTGATAAATATCAGCTGTTGTTGTTCTTTTAGTTAGCTGTCATCTAGCCGTCTCTGTGTTTTCACTCTAGAGATTGTGGAGTGCCCATTAAGTTTGATAAAGTATTTAGTTTATTGCCAACGTTTGCACATGACATGTGAACATGCTGTTCTTGAATGTCTCAAAAGAGAACTTTATTATGCATTGGATAAGCGCATAATATAAACTTGTAATTGTCTTTGATACAATTTGGTTAAGACTTTTCTCTGAAGGCACATAGATCACCTGTCATGGATGAAAGTGTGTATTGAAGGGTTGAGTCTTGTAATTTGGTGTCAACTTTTTGTTTCAGAATCAAAAAATGCTGGATGTAGCTGATACATGTAAATGACCTGATTTAGTATTGCAGCCCTCCAGGACTGCCCTTAGAGAGTTTCATCCCCTGTTTTTCTCTTCGGCAGACAATTGTGGAGCTGGAATAGTACAACAATAAAAAAACATTAAAGTGTTCTCTCAAAAATAACAATTCTGTCATGTTCCTTTGAATTGTTCCAAATATGTTCCAATGAACACAGAAATAAATTTGGAAGAATGCTTATACCCGAACCAATCTGGGACCCCATTGAATATCATAGTTGGAAAATAACTTCATAATTTGTTTCTGTTGAACACAAAATGAAATATTTTGAAGAATGAAGGGCCACAAAAGGTTCTGGGGCACTTTTGACTTTCATTATTATGTTTGCTTCTTTGGGAGTCAATGGGGTTCAATACTGTTTGGTTACAAGAATTTATATAGATATCTTCTTCTGTGTTCAACTAAACAAAAAACAATACTGTAAGTAATTCCTGACAGAATTTTCAGTTTTTGGAAGAACCCTCTAGTAAAAAATGTCCTGCTGCTAAGCATTTACAAACCAAACAATACATTTACCCTTTGTTAAAACATTCAAAAAAAGATGTGCACTATCATAAGAGCAAACCATGCAAATCATTCACAGATGATGAACTTAAGAAGAACTGTTTGTATTGGAGCATTCTGGAAGACTTTCTTTTGTATCTGGGCATTCTTTGTGTTTAAAGCGAGTACATAAGGAAACCTGGCTTGTGTTCAACCTCCTTTGGTTGTGTTTCTTTGAGAAGGTGCTGCAAAGAAAGATGTATGACCCTGCGTTTAAAGTTGATGGAGGTTGAGCCAAGCACTAGGAGCGCAGGGTTTGGGATCACTATGGAGATTTCCAGCTATAATGTGTCAGCCACAAACAAAGAGAAGCTCAAACCGCAGACTTAAGCGTGAAAGAATTTGTTTGCTTTTTAGCTTTTATGCTGATTTCAGTTGACTGCCGTTGAGTCTCGTGTGATAGTTTCGCATGTGGTGATTTATCATCTGTTCATATGAGTCAGTTTAGTGGTTACATTGCGAACAATTTATTTATATACACATTCAGAAAGAATAACATTTGTAGGATTAAAGCTAAAATGTATATAGTGTGTGTAAGTCTTGACGCTCTCTCCAACAGAATGTGTTGGAAGATCATAATTTATCCACACTAAATATTCCCATTATCTTTAATTTTATTAGGATTCAAAAATAAAAGTAAAAAAGTAAACAAAAATATACACACACAGTTAAGTTTAATCCTTTACATGCTTAAACTATCCTCTCAGTTGCTATGTTTGTTACGAAATCCCTAGCTTTGTGTGCTGTTTATATTACCCCTGCCAATGTTACTCAAGTATTCAAAGTGTATCCATCCAATCTGTGAATGCAAGCTTGCCACACACACAGGAATATGACTTAATATGACGTATTACTTTAAGATGTGGTTCTCCAAGACTAATTCCATCTGTGTGCAGGAATTAGATTTGCTTGAACGATTTATGGCTGCCTGTTTGCAGCAGTAGATTTGTTACTTTAGTGAGTTCGCCAAATTATTTCTCACGTCGTATAACCATGGGATGTTTTTTTTTTCGGAACCAATCAGACCACCAGCTTATTGATCCCTGGGGTCCGTCGTACCATTATGTCATCCGGCGTCCAAAAGATCCTGAATGTGACAGTGTTTTCATAAAGAGGCATACGGGGAGTTTTACTGAACGGTTAGGATTTCATTTCGATTTTGTGTGTGTTACTTATTAAGAGATTTAACAACATGTCTCAAAAGTTTCAGTGTACTGCACTTCTAATAAGTCTTTGTGCTTTGTCTGCATCTCTCGGCAAATGGTAATTCAATATGATGCTTGATTTTTTTCTTGATCTTTATGCTGCTTTGTTGTAATACCACAGTGCAATATCTCCCTAAAATCTGAGTCTTAAGGTCGGTCATTAGTAAACAGCAGAAGGATTACAAAGTGCTGAGAGGTTTTTGGACTAACTGAGGATTTCGCCGGCCTGCACGAACGTTTTGTTCACTTCCAGCCAAAGCGAGAAAAACATATTGGATCAGGAATAAAGCAAGATGAAAAAGGAATTCAACGTTTATATTCAGAAGAGAACCAAAACTTGCAGTAGAGATGATTTATCATATAGTTCAAAACTACCTTCATCTGTGCATTATTTTTCACAGTGGCAATTTCTAGGATGTACAATCTCATGTACAAAAGCAATGCACCAGAAGATATAAATTAGAATATTTTCCACTCCTCCCTATCATTTATATGAATTCTTTCAGCTTGGTATTTATTATTGACGTGTTATGCAATTTCTATAAATATAAAATTGCTCAAAAGAAAATGTTTTTACTTTATGTTCTGGCAGCCCAGTTGATGGAAATGTACCAAGTTTTTCTGCATGGCAAAACATTTTACAAGACAAAACTGAGCTTGACACATATGTTTCTAAATTTCTGACTGGTATAGATATATATATGAGGAGACAAAGATAATTACTGTACCTGTACATCTGGGATTGTGTTTGGGTGCTGTGAAACATGTCCAGACCAAAATCCTGACTGATGTGGAAATTCAAGCTCATTTAATCTTTTACTGGCTGAACATTCAAGACTTCTCAAATGAAAGAACATGTCACTCAGTTTTGCTCATCAGAATCCAAATAGATGAAAAAAGTGTCCTTGGTAAAAAAACATATTTCATTGGAGCAGTTGGGAGAAATTGTGTAGTTCAAGTATATGGAATTTATCTTTATCTTTAAGTTGTCAGGGTTTTCCCTACAGAGATGTGCAAACCAAGGCAGGTGTTCGGTTATCTTCCTCAGGTGTCAGTTTCCATTAAATATGTCTGTTAAATCTAAAGCAGAGAAAGCCATTCTTTTATGACTACATAAAGAGTGGAGAAGCCCTGTTGTAAATCAATTCGGATTTCACATCTATCAAACTCAGCTTCAGGCTCGTCATCAAAATTTCCGTACTCCTTACATGTTTTCTATATAGTGGGCGCAAACACTTAAATTGTGTTTGTTTTAAATTAAATGCATATGCATATTGTCCGGATAACAATTAAAGTGAACATTGTTTGAAAATAACGGATTTTCATTTAATAACATTGCGCACTCATGCATGCACTTCTGTGATCTCAGACTTTTCGGTATCGTGCTCTGTTGCAATATTGCAGAGCTAAGTTTTTATTTATTGCACTGTCATGTTTGGTAAACAAACATTACTCTAATAGATTCCCATCAGCTTGTATTGATTACATTATTTCACATACAGAACTTTAAGATAAATATTTGGAATAATTTGGCTTGACCCTCATGCAAATTCCACAGATACAACCATTTAAAGCAATTTGATCTGGAAGAATGTTTACTCTATTCCTTCATCACCCTGGAGAAAGACGATGGGTTTGAAGGCCTTTGAGCTTTTCTCTCAACATCCCCGCCAACTACAGACAAAAATCTGCCACACCTTCAATGTAGATTGTAATGGTCAGTTTTCAACAGCGATTGTACCTTCATGGTAAATAGTTCTTGAACTACCCAAACTGTGCCAGCTTGCCTGAGGTAACTTCTGTAGGCCATTTCCGAAATGTTGCATAATAACAGCTGGTTCACATTTTGTTCTCACTCACAGTTTATGGTTTCAGAACTGGACTCCGGATCTTCAGCATTAACCCTGACATCATGCTGGCAGCGGTACGTAATATCTTAACTCCTTAAGATGACTCATTTATCTCCATCATTTCTAATATAGGTCTAAAGGGATGATCTGGACTTTGTCCCTGAAGATCTTTACGCTCCTGTTCTCTAGCATGAGGTGTTTGGCTCTCTGGATTTGGTTTTGGGGAGGTGCTGTGAAACTGGAAATGGAGGAGAATGTATAAGCCTGTGCTTGGCTTTGGAGACTAGTTTTTCTCTTTTAGGATAGAACATTTTGCGCTCAATCGGATGAAATGAAGAGATACAGGTTGAGCGAGAGGACACGCAGCTGCAGCACGATCTCTGCATGAACGCTGAGACAAAACTCAAGTGCTCATGCTATCAATTAAAGAGCAGCTGGATGGATCTTAAAGTATGTTTACAGATGGGCCTCCTCTGAATTGTGTTTTGATACACAAGAAAATAAAAATTTAGAATATTTCTTGCACATCTTTGCTTCACAATATTGTTTCATAACACATGATTTGTGCTTGTCTGTGGTGTTGCAAGGTTCAATCATATATGTCAATACCACATTGAGCACATATTTATGGCTACCTAAACATTTCAGATATCTTTACAGTTTTCCTACGGTTTCTTTATAAAAGTGTAACATGTACTGAGCACATTCTCTCTGTTATGAATACAGCACAGAGCTGCAAAGCTGTGTCTATTCTGTAGAGATAAACACAAGGACGAGTTGTTGGTTTTGTTGCTGGTACAGACCCACTGTTACAATCCCTTCTTTTGCAGCACCGTTGATGTGTTTGTTTAATTTTCTCTCATACATAGATTCTCACTGTCATAGACAGGAATTATGTTATGCTCTTGTTGTTTTTGGCCAGACATTAGTTTGAGATAGATAGTACACACATCTTCTGCTACAGTGACATGCATTCAGAGTTGTGATGGGCCTGGTCTTGCTGCTGATAATGCCCCAGAGGAGTGATGCTTGCTGTAGTGCAATGGAATCCACTTCATGGTGAACGTCGGGAATAATATGCATGTCAGGACAGTGGTATTTACATTGAAAAGAATTATAAAAAATCAGCAAAAATGTTGTACAGTGGTGAAAAATGTATAGGGGCCTTGTATTAGTGCAGGCCCCAAGTTTTAGATCAATTAACAAAAATGTTCCTCATGATCTTAAAATCTTTTGACATTAAACTGTATGTTATGATCAAATTTGTTTTGTAGACAAAAATAGAATTGTATCGATGTGTTAAAGTTTTTCATTAGGAAAAAACCTGTATTACTTTGGATTAGTTAAATAACAGCGTATAAGAGTTCAGCATAGATGGAAATTCTTTCAGTACTGATTCAGAAGCTCTTCGTCAGAATCAACCAAAATATAATTCACTTAGTTTTAAAACCATAGTTTAGTGGAATAAGTATTGTTCGAAAAATAGAAAGAAAGAGTAAGTTATCCTTGGCCCTATGCTCATATAAAATCTGGCTTATAAGGTTCTTTACAGATATGCCATAAAATAGCTATTTTTGGTTCCATAAAGAATCATTTAGTTAATGGTTCTTTGTAGAACCATCTCTTTCTAAACTTTTTTAATCTTAAAAATATTTTTTGCCAAAAAGAACTTTCCGGGAACTTTTTAAAAACTAGATAAATAGGCATTGAGTTTTGTGCAGTAATTAGTGCAAGACAGTAGAGTCAAAGAGGCATCAGAAGTAAGTTATACAACTGGCCTGATGATGTAGATTTACAAGTGCCATGAATGTGCAAAATGTAGCATCAGAAACTGTGCAAAAAGAAAAGGCATGGTGGTTAAGTTCAGCAGCATGGGTGTGCAAATGGGGTCACTTTATGGATCCATTTAGACAAAAAAGATCTTCTATGGCACACTGAAGCATTTTAATGATTATCTAAATTAACATGAACTAATGTTGAACTAAATGAAATCTTTTTGTTTTTGCTTCAGAGTCCATGCAATATATTTTTTACAGAACTAAGTAAAATTAATAAATTTTTTATTTTATTTTGATAAGTCACACTAACTTACGACATTGTCACAGTGATATATAGTCAACCTTATGTGTTACTTTTCGTAAGAATGCTTCCCAAACACTGAAGATTAATAAAACATAATCTTTGAACCCTAGTAATACAAGAATGTTATTTATGACCTGTTTTTGTCATCAGTAGTGTGACCCACTTTGTTGGCTGTTATTTATTCACTAGCTTGAGGTCGAACAGTTAAGATTTGTAGGAGGTTGTAAGATGATTTAGAGCTCAGTGTCCCGCACTCTCATGGTTCATACGGTTTGTCCTCCTCAAGAGAAGGAGATAGAATCCAGTAATAAATGCTGTCTGCCAGAATCTCAGTGAATTCCAGATCAAGGAAAGAATTCAGCAGGAAGGGAAGCCACATTTTCTTCCCATTTCCCATTATTTTTTTCTCCCTTAAAAAACAACACACAAAAAAACATGGAAACTGTCTGTTCCACGTGATTCTGTTTTTCTCCCATGTATGACAGTTCTGGCAAAAATACGTGATTCAAAAGCCTTGGGGTTAAAGACAATCTGAGGCTTTAGACTAATAAGAATAAGTAAACATTCATCTTTAGTCTCGCATTCTTGTAATGCAGTGTTTTAAATCTGTTTATAAGATACAAAAATGGATTAAACTTTTTTTAACACTGATTGTGTTAAGGAGGAAATGTCTCATTATAGAGTATCAAAACATAACGCAGACGGCTGTTTGTTTGGCTTGTTAAGTATGGCTGATAATAAATTTCAGCTGTTCTAAGAGCTTTATCTGAGACAATAAAATGTCTGCGTTGAATCAGAATCACACTTGAAACACAGAAGTCAATGCTCTCTTTGTTTTGTTTGTTTCTTTGTCAAATGTATGAGCACCCATAGGTATTCCTATCCATTTGAAGGTCTTAAATTGTATTTCCATTTACTTTGTTTTATATTCCAGCTAGAATCCAATCATATAACTAAAGACTTGTTTGCATAAGGACAAACATTAGTCATTCTGGTCCAATCAAGATGTGCAGTCTGAGGTCTGCTATTGTCCTTCTTATCAAACACAAACACGACCCTGTTTGCTATACAGTTTAGTTTTCTTGTTCTGAATGTAAATGTAACACCAGTGTCAGAAGCTCACCTGTGCTTACAAAGTAAAATCATGTGTGGAGCCAAAGAAACAGTTCCCCGTTGGGTCTACCGTAAATATTTGGGATTGTTTATAGAGAGGTTCTCAGCGGATTTTCTCGGTTTTTCACTTGTTGTTTTTGCAGTCGTTTATCTGTCATAACTGGACACGGCTCGAGACATCTTGATTTCTCCTCTCTATGGCCACTGGACTGCTGAATGCTTTTCAATATGTCATCAGCTAAATATTTTTAGGGTATGTAGTCGTGAGAATGGTGCTTTATAAAGGAGGATTTGAATCAATAAGAACTTTTTGAGGTTTAAAGAACACTTTGGTAAAAAAAAGCTTTAAACGTTGTTAATTTGTTAAAGTTTTTTTTTTAAATTTTATTAAGACAAACCATGTGCAATTTAACATTTCTGAGAATTTTAACCTTTTAACTGATGTTTATCAATAAAAGTGCAAAACTTCCCTCGATTATTGATGTCATATACCTACAGTAAAACACATCAACTCATGTGACCTTGTAGATCAGCATTTTGATCCATAAGTTATGTTTCCATTCACTTATTATGCCCATTCTGGTATAGAGCATAAAAATGCAGGATGGAAACACCAAGATATGAATTAAATTTAAAATTGTAATTATCAAGAAGTGTTGAACAGGATTTTGACGCCTGTTGCTTTATTCGCAAATGTTTAATACAATATTATAGTTGTGCACATTGGTTTATTGCACAACTCAACATGGCTATTAATGTGCTCCTAGTTTCACTTTCAGTTTTATCAGTGTGATTAAGTGGAGTCGGATTTAATTTGCACATTAAGGCCTCTGCATAAACCTTATAAGGCTGTGGTGTAGAGATACATTTCAGATTTGAAGGAAGGAATTTTTATTTTTTAAATATGTAATTTTTAAAGGATAAAATTATCGATCACAGGAGACTTTTATGTATACTTTTTAAACAGCACTTTTATAAAAAAAAATGATTTGTGGTGTTGGCCATTCTTATATGATAATAATGTGCTGTTGTCTTATGTATTATTAACATCCAGTAATCAAAACTGACAAAATAATGTCAGAGTCAGGTTATTTCTCCTGTCCTCCCCCAGGCAAACGCCACCCCAACCCAAAGCAACAAAATGCATGACTCATATTTGATATTTCTGAATTAACTTGTTATTATTAATTCAATTCAATTCACTTTTATTGTCACATATTACAGCGGAGAGTTCTGTTTGCTTGGCTGTTCTGGAAGCCCTTTCTTCCAATCCTCCCCAAAATCCTATTGTTCTGACATAAAACCCCAGTGTATAAATGCTGCGTCGCTGGCATTACAATGTTTCAGTTCAGAATGAATTGAAAACTCTAGTCATTGGTAAAGGGCTGACGTGGACATTATTTTTTGTAAGGTCAGGCTTGCAGATGAATATTGGAGTGTGTCTGTGGTAACATCTGCTATACAGTCACACACACTTGCACAACAGCAGCTGTGTCTGTCTCCTAGTCCTGACATTACACGCAGAACATCGCTTTGACCCTTTAACAGGGCCAACTCATTTATTTAACTCCTCTCAGATGTGTATACAGCTTGATTTTTATTTGGAGTGAATATTTGAGCTTATTTTTTGCTCATTTTGGTATTCATTCATTTTTTGTGTAAATTGTTTCAAGAAAAATCCCCACTATGTTTAATGGAAGTTGCAAGGATACAAAGATTGAAATAAAAATTAAAATAAGAATAAATATTTATATATTTATTTAGTTAAGAATGAGGCATGCAACAAATGTGTGTTCATTGAATCCATGACCTTGCTTGTTATACTGCAGAAGTTTCAGCTAGCTACTTTTTTAGTTAAAGAACAGATCCAAGTGTCAAGTGACTAGACATGACATGGCAAGTCAAAAAAAAAATGAGATGAGTTGTCATTGAATACTTGGTAAATGAAATAATGTGGGCTTGGATCAACATGGTGTAAGTAAATAATGGCAAAATGTGTATTTTTGGCTGAACCTTTAATCTCTGCTTAAAATGTATTTTCTGTTCCACCACTACTGTAATAGTTAAAAAATAAACATTTATGTAGGCTTGTAAAGTGAAAGAACGTTTTGCTGGAGACAGCTGGTTGGTGAGAAAAAATATCAAATGTCTTTTTCTTGGCCGTGATCACACTGTGAGAATAATTTCCCCATCATTTAAAACATGTTAGTTATGCCTTAATTTCCACCCTGTCTGCACAGTGGGTGTGACATTGTTGTTCCTCGCTTTTGTTTCTGAATGAACAAATTCATCAAATAGACAGTGATTCCCAGTCTGAAAAAGCTGAGAATTCATTGCATCGTGTAAGGCATAATCTTGAACTGCAGTTATGAACAATTACCCCTAACAGGCCTTCAAGGCAGATTTGTATTTCCGAATGACTTTAATCCAAATGAGAATTGTGCTTGGAAACGTGAAGTTTATTATTATGTTGTTCAAGGGTTATGGAATAAAAAAAGGGTTATCCCTTTTTTATCACTTTTTTATTTCAGCTAAGCAGATGGAGCCAGCTTTAGTCACGGTCTTCAGAAAGGTTTTCATGCGATAAGAAAATTATGTTTTTCTACTTGTGTTGGCAAACTCTGTGTTGATTTTTTGCTCACTCCTCCGAGCTGCCAAGTTTAGAATGATCTCATACTGTGATTGAAGCACAGCTTTATTTATACCCTCCTGGAGCTCATAGGGAGTACACGCAGAAGAGATAAAGGTGGGAGAGATACAAGAGGTTTGAGTCAGGGAAAGATTAAATTGTTGGGACAAATAGACAGTGCTGGACAGTTATGTTGTGGGAAAGAAGGGAGTTATTGATGCGGAACAGTAGGCAACAAAACATAGGAAGAGCATTTCATATTCATGTGAAACTTTGTTCAACTTTTTTGCAAAACAATACCAGGGTTTAAAGTGATAGTTTACCCAGAAAAGACAATTGTTGATCCTACTTACTCTCTTGTCTTTAAAACTGACTTTCTGCTGCAGAAACACAAAAGAAGATATTTTGATGAAAGTTGATAATCAAACAGCACTGGCACCCATTCTCTTCCATTGTATCACTTTTACATGTGTTTATATCTTAAATTATTGACCATCTTGATGTTGATAAGTAGTCTGACTGGCAATAATAAATACTGTGAAGGCTGTTGAAGTCAAGCTTAATGGCTATTGTTATGAAAAGCTTTTTCCACTGTTGTGGGTCCAAATCACTAGGCCAATTACCGCATTAAAGATCCCAGAGGGAGCATTCTGATGTTGTTAACAATACTGATTTGCTTGGCTTACTAATGTACTCTGAAACTGGTTTTAATGTGATTTCAGGGTTTAAAGAGAATTGGACTTCTGTTCTGCACACTATAATGGATTTGTACCACACCTGTGTATGTAAGACAAAGTTCATACATGCATTCACGGTTCATTTAGAAGGAGTGCCACGGAATAGGTCAGGGTCTTTATTCATGTAAAGAGAAAAAGCAAGGCCCGTTAAAAAGAGAATGTTATATAATACTCTTCAGGCTATTGTGGTGTCTCAGATTACAGTGCAAGACAAAAGGCTGCTGTCGTCTGTTCTATAGTGTGCATTGTCTGCTTATGCTGGGTTACTTGTGATAGAACATATTTAGATGAAAATGTGGGTTTTGCTCAGTCTTGCTCTGACTTAACTTTGGGTCATCGTTTATTCATCCTCCTGACATTTTAAACCTTAATAAGACTTTTGGACAAAAGTTTTTTTAACCAAACCCATTGATGTATATTTTTTGTGGGTGTTGATACAATAGCAGTTGGCGCGGTTGACCAGCTATCTTCGAGTTTTATTTTAGGGTAAACTACCACTTTCAACTGAAATTTACCAGTTGGTGCTGGTTTACATATAGGGCAGTACCAGTTCATACATACCAACATGCCAACATGTGTTCTTAAGGGGTAATGTATAAGTTATGTGTACATGTGTGGAAAAAAACTTGGCAGAACATCGGCTGCATGTAATGTAAAATTGTTTCCGTGCTTTTCCAGTTACTAGTGCTTCAAAGCCTGAAAAGGCTTTACTCTGATGTATAAAAAACTTTAAAGAGAATCCGAAAATAGACACCCTTGTGAATGAAAACAAGGCCACGGAGGCACAGGACTTGAGATGGGGCTGGAGGTGATAAAAGATCTGCTGTGGAGGAATGGACACACTTTCAAAAGCCCCTCCTTCTGGTGAAGCCCCCATCCAACCTCCCTCAACGAGGCATGAAGCCAGGACAGGTCAAGAACAAGAGTCTTACTGTAAAGAGATCTGGGGATTGTCCAAGGTAGCAGATTCCTGCCGAGTGAGCGATCTTTGGGCTGCATTTAGAAAGTTCCATCTTCTTCTCACTGACTGTGAAAGAACATAGCAAATATCAGTGACTTGTGAGTTACTGTGATATCGACTGAAGTCCCAGGTGGCCTGTGATGTTAAATAAGATAAACGTCTGGAACTGTCTAAAAGAAAACTGGACGGCGAGGTCAGGAAACTGACAATGAGGAGAACATGTCATGTCAGTGCCAGCACACATCAACAGAATCTGCTCGCCCACCGTGACGCTGCATGCTGTAAGTGATACCATCACTGGACGGTGTTCTGTTGTGGTTTAACACTCTCCTAGAACTTCTGGAACAAAAAACACACAAAATGTAGATTCAAAGCGCAGAATTATGGGAATTTGTGGGGGTTTGCATTGGAAGTGAGCAATAGACTCCCAATGAAAGAAGTGCGAAAGTGTGAAAGTGTGAAAGTGTCCGGGCAGGTTAGGGCGAGTGACATGACTGTTAGAGGAAGATCAAGGTCAGAAGGTCATTTTCAAGCACACAATGTGACTCAAGACGCCATCCGATCACAACACACCCAAGTATTTCTGGAATGCATCCTGCCATTTTAACCATTAACAGGTATGTCTTCACAGTCAAAGCACAGGTGAAGACAAATAGGACTACAAGCTAAAAAGAGCAACCAGCACATGTGTGCATGATACATGGCACAATACATCCACTCTAATTGAGCTGAATTGGAAAGGAATCCACACCCTGCAGACATGTTTGTCTTTACCCACACCACTTTTTGAAACTTTAACAACGCCTGCAAGAAAAATGTCATATCATAAAGTGTGTGCCAAGACATGCCCAATGCAAAAGCTCTGTTGGCATCCTGGTTTGTCTGTGAGAGGGTGGGAATGAGAAGGATGTGTTTGGACATCCCTCTGTGATTTCAGGGGCACTAGGACCAAGCGGAGAGGGTCACCATTGCGCATTGGTTATTTGGCGACCTCGGTTTTGCGCACCAGCAGTCACCGTCGTGCGCGCGGCAGAGGATGCGCACTGAGAATTAGATGTTTTGGAAAAGTCAAGAAGTTTCAAAGTTTTCTTCTGATTTTGGAGGACCTGTCAGACACTCCGTCCTGGACGAGATGGGAGCAAACCCAGAGACAGAGACACCCGGTGACCTCCTAAAAGTGTGATTGGGATGTAAAGAAGGCTTTTGCGTTTATAACATACATCAAAGTTAAGTATACTGCACTAATCTATTTGATCTGTCATGCTTTGTTGGCATTCTGCGCACTTGGGTGTGTGCGTAAAGGGCTCAAATGATGCTGCATGTGTATACGCATATGACATTATATCATTATGTATATACATTAGTGATAAATGTGATATACATTATACATACATTCTTCTTATTGGGAATGACCCAGTACCCATTGGCGCAAATGCGCAGCCCGGTTGTTGGTTTGAATGGGCGCAATGGGAAAGTGAGGGTTGGTCAACAAAGTTTGTGTTCCTTGGTTTAACAACTAAACAATGCTTTGGTGGGGTTGCTTGGACATCTATTCATGATGTGAGAGACAGGGAAAAACGAAGATGGGGGTTTTCAGGACAATGGGATGTTTTGGAAGCAGGGAATTCCCCAGGTGTCACCTATGGATGTGAATTAGGATTTTATTATGTGGATGTGCATTATTATAATGTATTTGTCATGTCATTAAATAAATCTGAAATGGAATTGGAGTGTTCTGTAATTTGCTATTTTAATCATTTTTGTTCTCTAACTTTGTGTAAGCATTTTAAGACTCTTTATGTTAAGGATCACTTGTCTTTTAACCTCCACACCGAATGACCGGGGTACAATGTCCTTGTTTGTTATTTCTGACAAAGTGAAAAACACAACACTGGTTACCTTTTAAACGGGGCTGTATTGAAACTTAAGTTTTTGTAGATTCCCACATTGGTTTAAATTCCTTGATTCATTGAAGTGACTGTTGAATTTCATGCTTGGTGGGATTTTTTTGTCTTGTAGGTTGTACACTTCTCAGCCATGGTGCCTAACCGGAGATCCGGCCTGGTCCATCCGTGCTGTATAAGCCTGCTTTTTCTGCTACTTCTGCCCAGTTCGGTTTCAGTGAGAGAACCTCGCCACCAGCTGCATGCCCACCTCCCGTCACTGACACCTCAATCCACTCTTCCTCTGTCTCGGTCCCGCTTCAGCGCCAAGACTCAGCTGGACCTCACAACCCACTGCAATGAAAGCTGCTACCACAGAAGAGAAGACGTCGGCAAAGACCACCTAACTGAGAAACTGGGTTTCGAGACGCTTTATGCGGATGGCTCCCGTACCTTAACCACTGTTGACTTGGAAGAAAATGAATATGACAATCCCACTAATGTGGAACTTCAGATCAGGCGGGCCACAGTTACAGTGCCACGGCGTAGGCGACTAAAACGACAGATCTACGGATCCGACGGACGCTTTAATATCCGTGGCGACCACTTCCTGCTAGATTATCCGTTTTCCACTGCTGTCCGCATTTCCACGGGTTGCACTGGAGTTCTGGTGTCTAACCAGCATGTCCTGACTGCAGCTCACTGCGTGCATGATGGGAAGGATTATGTCAAGGGAGCGAGGAAACTCAGGGTGGGCTTTTTGATCCCTCCGTTTATAAACAGCACGAGGTTAGGCCAGGTTCCAGTAAAGAAGGCCTTGGTGCGTTGGGTGAGAGTGAAGAGGACCCGCGTACCCAAAGGTTGGATTCAAGGTCCACCGGAGGTCAGCATGGATTTTGATTATGCACTCTTAGAGTTGCGATGGCCTCACAAGCGACCGTTCATGCGACTGGCTGTGGCACCCTCTTCAGATGATTTGGCCGGCAAACGCATCCACTTCTCGGGGTTTGACAGTGACAGGCCTGGGGAGCTTGTTTACCGCTTCTGTCCAGTGGAGGATGAGTCCAACGATTTGATCTACCAGCACTGTGACGCCCGCCCTGGAGCAAGTGGATCTGGTGTTTATGGTCGTGTGTGGGACAACACTTTGGACCGCTGGGAGCGTAAAGTTATCGGTATCTTCTCGGGACACCAGTGGCTGGAAATCAATGGGGAGAACCGGGACTATAATGTGGCTGTTCGCTTTACTCCACTTAAATTTGCCCAGATCTGTTACTGGGTTCATGGAAATAAGGTGGACTGCAGTCAGGACTGAGTACACAGTAAGGATGAGAATATGAGAGTTTGAGAATCGTATATGAAAAGACTAAATGTGTCTGACTTTCGGAACCTGCACTTTATGATCAGTCTGGTTGTTTATATTGGATACTAGAGTTTATTGCTTGTAGATCACTTCCCACAGGTTTACTTTCACATGGGTTGAGCTGGATCTTTATTTAACCACTAGCTGTACTTGTGACGAATTGTTTTAGACCCCAAGCCAACAAAACAAATTTATCTTACGCCAGGTCTTTGCCAGCGTGCCACAGTTATCCGATCATAGTAAGATGCCACAGCTTTGATATGCTTAAGTTATGCTTTACAGAAGCTTATTCCTGTTTGCACTTCTAGAGCACAGATCAAGGATGAAACAAAGTTAAATCTGTGCTTAGAATCATCTCAACTGCTCACTTTGTTCTTGGGTTACACAAGTGACACACAGAGATGTGTATTTGTTCCTTCAAGGTATCCTTTCTGATTTTCCTTGAATATCTGGAAATGCTTTCTGAAATATGAATTCAAAAATATATGTCTTGGATGTGCTTTAAGGAATTAAACAATGGTAAATAAAGAGTTAGTACATAGAACAGAGTGTTATAATATATAAGGATGCAAAAATCTTCTTTAACAAAACAATCACAGTTGTAATGCTGTCTCCTTGGAAGTTTCCATCGATCTTCTTTGTTTTGAATGGCTGTTAAAACTGCACATTAAATAAGGTTGCGGGCTATATGTTTAATATAATTATGTGGAAAAATATCTTTTATTTTAATAAACTAAAATATGTCTTTTCATTTTTTGTGTCTCATTTCCGGTGTTCAACTGAGGATTTGCTTTCACGTTGATAATCATATAATATTGATAGTTGATACAATTGATAGTAAAGGCATAAATCATAGTGTGGTATATTAATAATTTTAAAAGAACACAGATTTTATAGTCTGAAAATAATGACACTTGTTTTAGATTTTTAGAATATAACGTTTTGAGACTATTTTGTGGTAAATGCATAGTTCAATTTTATTTCTAGACTGCCTTACACTTTGCAGAACATCACAAACTTCGTCAGCATTTCTTTTGTAAGAGAACATTTATCATTTACATCCTCAATTTTAACAACAGCCTTGGTAATTGTTGATCATTGTTTCAATAAATCAAAATAATAAAAATCATTCACATAAAAATCCCAACTTTTGCCCTTCAAATTAGGTTTAACAATCTAAAAAACAGAAATATGAAGCAAACTTTAAACATCTTCCAAAACAAGATGATACATTACTCATTACTGTTACAACCTTAAATTTTAAAACCAGAATCTTAAAATATTTAGAAGCTGTCACCTTGGTTGTCATTTGAAAAGTACTTCAAACATAAAACCATAATGTAAATATCAGTTTAAAATTTTTCTATGGGGGAAAGTAATGGATCCTTTCTCACAATTTCTTTATAAATTATTGTGCTGTTATATAATACATGTGTTGAAGGCAATACAGTGGGCTAAGGAGATTTTCAGCAATAAAATAGCAAAATATATTTTTTTGACTTGACATATTTTTTACATTTATAGACGAGTTATTTTTCCTCTTTCAACGAGCTGTAATGTTTCAATGGTTTAGACATATTATATAATATGTTCTCTATATGATTTGCCAGCATGTAGTCAAAGGTCAGTGGAACTAGATGTCAAAGTTTCATAAGTCAAATCTTCATCCACCAGTCTCTACTGCCCTCCACTGGTTAGAGATGAGCACAGCTTTCCTTCATGCATCACAACATGGCCGGTGATGGCATTTCAGTACTAGCACAAAGCAATGCAGGGTATATATTTAAACTAATGTGTAAAAACGGTGTTATATTTAGAGACATTTTCAATTTATCGGCATATATAACAATCTAGATTTATAAATAAACAAACAAAAAATGTTCATCTTTTTTAAACATAATTTTAAACAATAGATATTTTAATAAAACTAACCTCCATTTCAAAGCAGTTCCTGTTTTTTGACCAACATGCTTTTGATTCTATCATGTAGAATAGCAGAATATTTTTGCGCACTAAAAAAATCTTAAGATGCACCCATATGTCTGTAAAATGTCTGCTCAAGATTTGGACACATTCTGAGGCATTAAGTAATTTGTTAACATCTCAGAAAGAGCCATTTTACATCCAGTCTAAATTAAACATCTTACAAACATATAATGGACTAGCAGATGAGCAAACAATGTCTGTAATATGTCTTGCAAATGAAATTGCAACAGACAGCTACTTGTGATATAAAATCTAAATAAGTTTCAATATGCAAGTAACTAATTTTATTAGCATTATTCATGAAATCACTTCTGAAACCAAGGTCACATATTGCAGTAAACCATGGTGTATACTTCACATTTCTGCCTGAGAAAGAATCTAAATCAATACTGTAAGACAGATGCGCTTCCATAATGTAAGCACAGTTATGCCATAAACAAAGAAATAAAAAAGTTAAACACACAGGGAAGTTGTTTAGTGCTTTTTTATTAGAGATAAGGAGACGATACAAAACATCCACTGACCAATATCCATCAAAGCTCTGTACACAGGCTGTTCAAACCTATCGCTCCCAATCTAAGCTCATCTGCGACTTTCACTCAATCTTTTTCATCCACAGACCGCTCACCCTCTAGGTCCCAGATTTTACAGGTATAAGGAATGTGTTTACTTTTGACACCAGCGCCACGGTTTGGAATACATTTGGAATAATAAATTGGATGGAAATTCTTTAAATCAACTTGTGAGCTCAAAAAAAAAAAACATGGATAACCGTGTTCCCAGAATGGTCCGATACTTTGTGATTGGAGTAAATTGTTTTGTACTACACCTAGTCTCAACAACACGTACATCATACTTAGAAACATAACTAGAAGTTTGGCAAAGAAAAAAAAACAAACTGCAATTGTTAAAGAAACAGTATGTCGCAGGATTGAGGAGCTGAATTGTAATGTCTGCCGTCTTATTCCTTTCAACAATCTAATGGAACCCAGAAAGAACGAAAACCTGTCCATACACATTTACAGTTATATTACTTTGTTTTTTTTTATAATCGTCCTTCATCTTTGTCTTAAGATCTTTTTTGTGTTTTTGATCATTGTATGTGTGAACTGGAATGACAGCCTACATCTTTCTGCATGTGTGGAGTTTGAAAACTGTCACTTTTGACCCAACCCACCCCACCCACATTAACCCACCCAGTGGCCCCACAACGGTTGTGCTAGCCCCCTCTGCCCCACCCATGTCGGAATGAACAGCTAACCCCTGAAATGTGTCAGCCTCAATCGGTCAGAGGCAACCCCTCGAGAGAGATCACTGATGCGCCTCCAAGCTTCTCGGCGAGGGTCTTGCGGTCTTTGATATCTTCCAGACCGTTCACTTGCCACTCATGCTTGATGCCTGTAGATGCAAACAGATCATTACAACTCAATCTCCCAAAAGAGGAAAGATATAAAAACCTTTCCCACATTACCTGTGAACTTCTTTTTAATGGCATCCTTGGAACTGGCGTAGATCATCTTACTTTTTAACGGTGAATTTTCTGGGGCCCTGATCAACAACAGATACGTCAATGCAACATCTTGCATCAGTCAAATTGAACTTAAGTTCAAAGCAGAAAACTTACCAGAAAATGAAAACCAGGTCTTCCTTCTTGGTCTCTTTAGTCTCATATGTGGCATCATAAAGAGCATAGCGACAGTCTTCAGATGGAAGCATCTTGACAAACGTAAGGTAGGGATCTCCTTCATCTCCCTGCAGGATCTCTTTGCCCTCCTCCATGATGATTCGCTTCTTGTCATCGCTCAGACAGAAGAGAACAGCCTTCTTCCTCTTCCTCCTCTCTTCCTCACTGGCCTGAGCCTTGCGGACCTTCATATCGTTGAAGATTGTCAACACATCATCGTCAACTGTCACTCCGGAGGCCTGCAAAAACACAAACACAGGTTAAGGTCAAATGGCTTGCAAGTGGTTCCCTTCAAACAGAGGGAGTGAGCGAGCTGATGAAGTAAAAGTGAGACTGAAAGACTGGATGGGTTTTCCCAACAAACAGTCTTCTCAGTCCTAGTTGCACTGACTGCCCTTTTGACAAAAGTGGTTGTGTTTGTATTTTGTTGGACTGAATTCAATCTACAGGAATGAGGGTATCTGCAATTCAAGTTAGCATTTAGGGACCAAAAAAATATGAGAGGGGAACACAAGACCAGAACTTTAATTCATTAAAAGTAATTGATCCAGAAAACCACTGATATTTTAGGTAAATTTTAAAAAAGGAATTTGCTTTAAAAACCAAACACTGTAGTGCAAGACTGGATGACCTGGCAAATTCAGAAGATACCTTTCTCAGACATGCTTTAACACATCTGAACAAAAGGAAGGCTGGGCACTTCCTCATATGGTCCGTGTCGATGGTAGGCTGGAAGAATACAGGCCCAGGCAGCATAGCATTATTTGCTGGAAGTTATCGGATAAGATAAAGCTGAATTGCCACATAAAACAAAGGGCCCATTAAATTTTGCGATGACTAAAAAGGGCATATGGACTTGTGCACATCATTAGATCTTTGATAAGGGACAAAGATTCCTTTGAAAATGCTAAGTGGCCTCAGTCACATAAATCTATTCAGAACTTTAGATTTTGATTAAAACAGTAACAATGCGTTATTTAACCACAGATATTACGAGCCAAAAGATCCCATCAGCATAATTCCAGATTCATAGAGGCAAATGCATCACTTGAAATATGGTTGGAAATTGGTTTAAGGTGTGAATGACACCCATTGTATTATTTTAACATGGCATGGAGTAACATGCGTAATATTCCCACTAATGAGAACAAGAATGGTTATAACAAAGAGATGAATAGGTTATTTTCCATGTGTAGAGACTGCAGTGATCCTCACACAAATGCATCTCAATGTAGGCGTCACCGGCCATATCTTGCTCTTAAACACCAAAGGCCAAACTGGAGTCCAAAGGGTAGAGCCAATGAATCTGGTGTTTCCAAATCATGGATCAATGAAACCAAATCACCAGTTCCTTTAAAAACAAGTGAAACCCACAGTGAGCCACAGAGAAGTGGAAGGGATACCGGAAATGACACCTCAAAGCTGCAACGAGCCATCCGAGCCAAACGCACATCACGTGTCTTAAACAAAAGATCCTGACGTAGCACGTGCATCACGACGTTCCGTTTTGTGACGAAACGTTCCATGCATAGAATGGCGTGTTCGTACCGGAACCGGCATTTCCTCGGGCCTACACCACCCCCCCCCCCTCACAGCGACGATCAGCCAGTGTTCAACACCACATCTACCAGAACAAACACCTTCACATCCCACAAAAGCAGAAACACCACAGGACACAAAATAACGAAACGAGCATCAACGGAAACGTTCCAAACGTGAGGTCGAACCAGGAAGAGACTGGTTGTGCCCACATTGCATGGCACGCAAACGCAACGTGTTTAAACCCACATCCACAATCAACGGTGTTTAACCCCTAAAGGACAAACACCCCAAAAACACCCGCTGAAAAACACCATCGGTGCAGAAGGATTAGGGTGGGGCAGTTTTAAAACGTGTCCATGCACGGCAAATTCACGTTTAAAAAAAAAAAAAAAAAAAAAAAAACACGTTTTTAAATTAAACACCATTAGGTATAAACACGTGACCGCGTCATCTCCAGTGCGGCAAACCCATCTGGTGTTCGCGGAGCCGTCAATCAAACAAAGAACGCTCGGATTAAACGGCGAGAATCTCATTTATAACAACCCACGCATTATTACCCCCTACCCGTCGTGTCCGTGTCAACGTAACGCGTTTAAAAAAGCGTTCGGGCCTGCGGGTGTGGATCCGGCGGGCCCGTTTGGGCCTCGCGAACGTCACGCGGAAATAAAGAAGCTCGAGCGGGGAAATGGCGCCGGTTGTAGCTGACGCGTCCGTTGAATCTCGCAGCGTTCCGAACGCCGCACGCGGACGTCAAGCGACAAAACGCGGAGTTTAACGACGTAAATGAAACGTGACGATGATTCATCAATCCTGCAAAAAAGCCGCAGGTCAATCTGTACACAAACACGTTATGAGGAAACACGGTTCGGTAAGAACGGTTCGTCGGTGACTCGTACACGTACCATTGTTGTTCGTCTGTGCTGGTCGGTGTCTGTGGCAGAATTGAATGAGCGCGGATGATGGAGTCCGTCGGTCTCGCACACTTCATACGAATCACGGACGCGCCCTTTTGCGCGTGCCCGACACGACGAGCAGGCGGTCGCGCGCTTTTATCGAGGCGTTATGGGAGCTGGAGTTCACACGCGCATTATTTAGGTTATACTGAATACTGACGTTGTATTAAATGTTATTATGTTTTATTAATCGTATATAAGAAATGTTATATAAAATCTCCTAAATGGGAGTTTTAGAATTGGCACGTTTTTTTATTTTAAATAGTTGGAATATGTTTTTTCTTTATTTTTAAAAACTGGCACTTTTTTAGTTAGAAAATTGATACACGTTTTTTTTAATTGGCATGTTTTTTTATTTAAAAAAATTAACTTATGTTTTTTATTTATTAATATTGGAATGTTTTTTATTTATAAATATTGGCATGTTTTTTATTTTTTAAAATTGGCATGACTTTATTTGTAAAAATTGGCATGTTTTATTTTAAATTTAGCACATTTTTTATTTACAAAATTGGGATGTTTTTATTTTACATTTAGCACATTTTTTATTTACAAAATTGGCATGTTTTTATTTTACATTTAGCACATTTTTTATTTAAAAAAATTGCATGTTTTTGTTTTAAAATGTAGCAATTTTTTTTTATTTAAAAAATTGGCATGTTTTTATTTTAAAATTTAGCATATTTTGTTTATTAAAAACATGGCATGTTTTTATTTTTAAAATTAAGCACATGTTTTTTTTTTGTTTTTAAAAATGGGCACAATCTTAAACATCAACACATATGTTTGAGGAAATGGACATAAAGGAAACTCCTCTGGTCACAAACTGCTCATTTTACTAAACACACATTGAATAATGTGCACAATGTTTGTTGGTCCTCCTCAAGACATCCTGCTCTCCTCTGCGAACCCTTTGTGTTCGTCTCTGCCCCCTTCGTAGGGTTCGCTTAACTCGCTTCCAAATAAGGAAGCGAACGGTGACAGTCGTGCACGCGCATCACACGAACCTGCGCGCGTCAGGCGGTTCGCGACTCCTATCGCCATATAAGGAAACAAGGACGTTTCGATTCTATAGGCCAAATTCAGACCATACACGCTAGAGGGAGCTTTGAGAACAATGAAGAAACGACAAAAGAGAAAAGAAAACGTCGGCATACAAAAGCGTCTTTATTTCCAATCTGGTACACGTCATCACTTCCTATATTCATCTGTAGGATCACATGTTATAAAGGATGGCAGTGGACATTATAGCAGTACAGACATCATATAAGTGCTGACACCTAGTGTTCATACATGTTGTTTTAAACATTGGCAAATTGTACATTTTTGTGCAATTATCAAGACCTCATTCATGCTTTATTGGTTATTTAGAAATAATGTGTAGTGTACAGTAAAGAAAATATAGGTGATGGCAGTGTCATCATTGGTTGGTATTGGCAAGGTACATTAAAGTATAAGTTCAACCCAAGAAAAGAAAATTGACTTAGTTTCATCAATGTAAGACAAATGATCTTTTAAAACAAGTTTGTAACCAAACAGCGGTGAACCCCTAATGTTATCACAATGCGAGTAAACAGCTGGCATTTGCCAACATTCTTCAGAATATCTTCTTTTGTGTTCTGAAATTTATATAGGTTTACAATGTCAACAGTAGATTATGAAAGAAAGCATTTTTGGCTGAACTTTGGCTTTAAATTGTGATCACACCAAAGTCTGTACATTAAGCTCTGGTGCCTGGAATGCAATATAGAATAAACACTATAGCATATAAGATATATTTTCCTTGGAAAGTGTTGCATTTTGTTAGACATTTTAGTTACTCAACATACACCTAAAAATATAAGTACCTTAATACCACCTTTATATTTTATTAATGGTACAACAGAATGACCATGATACTTGGGACAGATACCATAGTAATCTATATGCCAATATGCGTCCATGTTATTTTGGATAGTATTTTTGAGAATACCATGTTAATGTTGATACTATTAAGTATATTACACATTTGGAGGATATTTAAATAACACCAATTTGAAAGGAATGTAAATGAAAAAGAGCAATATATATAGCAAATATAGAACCAACCTATAGAAACACTTTTACTAATGTAAACACAACAGATGCCTCTCTTAGGAAGAAAGCAGGGTACATCGACTGAGCATTCTTCCAAACACTATTAAAGCATTAACATGACTTTTCTCTCAAAACTTGTTGTTTAAGTCCAACCTCATGGAAAAGTCTGTATCAAACACTAAACAGCAGTTTAAAAGTGTATAAGATGTGTATGAAACCAGTCCAGCACTCATGAATATAGGAATGTAGTACTATATTTGAAACCTGTTTATGAAACCCCAAAAAGTGCAAAAACATAAGAAATGGATCAAATTATCTCTCAAAGATATAATAAAGGACTGCATACCAGCTGGACTGATGGGATGCATTAAAGGCCACAGTTTTGTGCAAAGATCAACGTACAAAGCTTTTGCAAAGATCCCATTACATAGTGTATTTAAATTTTTAATACTATACATCATAAGCTGGATATGGATAACGCTAGTTATTGTGCAAAGGTATTTCTGTCTGAAGAAAAGAAACATAAAAGGAAAACAAACCTAGATGACTACACAAATCTTTGGCTGTATTGGAATGAACTGTTAATGCATTAATGCAAAGCCCTTGTGCTAAATCAACACCTATCCCTGAAAAGTTACCTGCTGGTTTGTGAATTTTGGTCTTTTTTTATTTCATTTGTATTCAAATCTGGTTCTTGAGATGTTGTCAAATAATTTGCATTTAAAGTTTTTTAAGTGCTATGCTTGCAGATATGCCTTATTATTTGGTATCGCGTTACTGGTCAAGCACGTGCAGTTTACATCTTGGTTTGGCATCTTTGGTTCGCGTGAGAAGTTATCTTTTTTTCTTGTGTTCGGCAGCCAACTGACCATGGCCTCTCGTCCTGTTTAATGCCCCTGTGGCCTGTAGTGAAATGATTGAAAACGTTTTTGATAAATGCAATTTGAGCTTTAATTTATAGACGTACAGAGGTTCATATATTTTACCTGTTCCAGCACTACACCGGCAGCCTGGTCTATGGCTGTGCCCACCTCTCTGTACTGGCCAGAATATCGAATAAAGGCCCATGTCAACATCGCAATCATGGCCAGACCAATGACGCAGTCACATGCAAAGGAAATCGTTTCCAGGCCAATGAAGAGCAAGAGTCCAGACAGCACATATAGAAGGCAAACCAGGACAAAAAGCACCGCAGGTGTTCGGAAAGCACTGAAAACATTCTTTGACTTAAAAGAAAAACAAGAAAGTGTTACTATTAATCATATTTCACAACTTGGATATTCCACATCTTACCAAGTGTTATTCTTCTATAAACAAAGTCTAAGTGTGGAAAACATACCCCTTATTCTGATACACAAATACAAAAACACCACAGTTCACTTGTGCTTCTAGCTTGTTTACTAATGCTGCTTTTTTTTGATTGATTTTAACAAAACACCCACCTCATTGTGTTTACTGAACGACTCCCACATCTCCTTCAGCTCTGCATCCAACTGTTCCTGATAACGGTTACAGAAATCTCGCCCACCCATCTTCTTAGTGCTAGAGAACTGACGAATAGCTTCTTGCATTAAGAAACGGTGTTTTTCCTCCAGTGATTCCGGGGCCACATAAGGAAGATCACCACCGCAGACCTAACAGTGAATTTCATTTAAATTAATAAAATAATTTAAGGAATTCATGCATTATGTAAACACAAAGCAAAAAAATATACAAACTACACCAGGCCATGTGAAGTTTTGCTTGAGCTAGATGCTCTTTGATCACCATGAGACCAAGTGTACATATCCACCAAGTTGTTTAAAAAAGACAGATATTTGAGATGGGAACTGTTTAAGGAACCCTACAGTAATTTTTTGACACTGCATGGCAAGAATACTCCATTTATGGGAGTTTAGTCACGTAATGGGCGTTTTATGCATTCCAAACATCATACAAACCTTCTCCATATTCCTGTAGTACTGGTCTTTCGCTGATGCAACTGCTGCAAGGTTATTGGCCTCTGCGGTAGCCTGAATGGATAAAATGTAAAATTAAATTAAATTCACAATATCACAAACAGCTGTCAAATATTGGTAAAACATTATATAGGTAGGTTTACCTCCAGCATTGATTTGGGATGCGGAAGGTCTTCTCCCTGATATATCTTGATATATGCCTGTCCAATAAGAAAACACATTTAATAAAAAATACAGCTTGCTGACAATCAAAAGGTCAAGTAAGGTGTGTGTGCTCACCTTGAAGTACTCGAGCAAGCCTCTGCATGTCACTTTATTCCCATTGATCTCCTTCACAGCCAGTTCATCAGGATTCAGCAGGTGTGTAATAAGACCACGTAACTCATCCTTAAACTCTGCAGCCACATCTGAGACATTAATTCAAAGAGGGACAGATTTAGAAAGAAAAACTTCTGGTCAAAAGTTTTGGGACACACTTTTTAAATCTTTGGATCAATGGGTTTAATAAAAAAAATGTTTTTGTAATGGATGACTGTCTAAATATTAAGAAAACATAACGGGATAGACAAGGATTTCTTTAAAATTCTTAAAAAATTGCCCAGATGCAGATCATAGAAAGCTGCTTGGTAAAATGATAAAAAAATATTTCTGTAAATTCTAGTTAAAAGGTGATACACTGAAGATTATCAAATATTATATTTATATAAATATTATGTTATTTGTAATAGTTTTTTAGTTACAGCAGAATTCCCATTGTTTTGTTTTATTTAATAATTTATAATTGTTTTTTAAATCTGAATGCATAAGTGGGTACCTTTTGACCGGTATTGACATTTTATAGCCAACTGCAAATGTTACATCTGATAACTCTCATCTTGTACAAATAGAATATTGTACAGTGTGTGTGAGTATTTAAACATGAATGCAGTCTTTACCACATAGCTGTCCTTTAAAAGCAGGACTTGTTGCCACCTTTAGGCCAGGGTGTGGTAAGAGAAAACAGGAAATGGAGGTGAAACAAGAATGAATGTGTTCTCTCACTGTCTGAAGCTCCTCGTGCTGACTCTGCTTCACCTGAATGACAAAGCCCAAAAAATGGAGAAATCACTACACACACTTAGCAACAACAAAAAAACTAGTTCCTGAAGTCATATGAAATCACATACTTGCAGACGTTTGTCCAGGAAATTACTTCCTCCATTGAACCCGTATTTGTATTCATAGGGGAAACTCCAATCTCTGACAAGGAACATGAGTGACTGCGGGGATGAAGAGAGTTAAACTGACATGAACATGTATTCTCTTTGTTCCCATATAAAATGGTTTAGGTATTATTCTGTAGTTATTGCACGATGGAAGATCATAGTTCTATCCCATCAGTAAATAAATTTTCTTTTTAACAATATCATGTTTTGTTTATTTTTTAATCATTTACCATGATATTTGTTTATGGCACTCTTAAGATGAAAACATCTGGGGTTTTGTAATTATCGGCACCGTTTCATAGTGCTGTTTTTTGGGCACTTGATATATTATGCTCAATAAATTACATTAAGGCCAAATGAATACCACCAAGATTGAAATACGAACCAGAACACACAACAAAGTCGCTACTAGTATATCAGGTAAACTTTGTGCAGGTTTTTAAAGGTAACAAAGTTTTAGCTGCATTTTCATTTCCTATATGTATTAATGAAAATAAATACTTAAAATATTTTAAAGAATGTTGGTAACCAAACAAAGGTTGTATGCCATTCATTTGCATTGGTTTGGTGTCCAAACAGCGGGAAAATACTGAGTACTCCTGTTTATTGATTACAAACATTGTTCAAAATATCTGCTTTTGAAATACAAATAAGAACACATAACACACATTACCACTTTAAACAGATAAACATAAAAAACAATCACAAGGAATTTCATTTCCTATATGTATTATCAGCACAGTCTGTTGATACCTGAAAAGGCTTCAGAAAGATTTCGTCCATTGCGAGACGGCCATACTCGGTAAACAGCTACAAACACAAACATAAGAAAACTGTATCATACAAAGGTTAAAAAGCATGATAAGAAGCAGGGAAAATAAATTTCATGTACATATTAGGTAGAGCATAATAAATAAAACTTTTAAAATATAAAATGACATGGAATAAAAATGCTTATAAATGTTTGAAAACTATTGGTATAATCAAATCATTCCATTTAATTGTTTAATTTCTATATTTTTCTGTTTAATAAAAAGGACAATTTATTTTTATTAAATTTTTTTCTAAAAATGTCACATTAAAATCTCAAAATTCAAAAGAAAAATGTTAAGAAAACTTGAACTCAACTGGCTCTGTACATCAAAACCACAAATATGAAAAGGAGACTGTCACCATTAGGGTAATTCAAATATACAAATACTGTGACTATATAGAGACTGTCCACAGCACCAAATGTATTCAGGAGTAAAAGTGATATTCATATGTGGGATTCTATGATGAAGTATTTCATTAGTGCCTACAGCAGCCAAATGCTCAAAACAAAGTCACTATGAAAACTGTAGTAGATGGTGGATAATTGAGTATTTGGAATTGAACTTACCTGAAGCTGCTGAAGATCATCTTCTTGAATATTCTGGGACAGGTTATAAATCTACAAAAAAATGTATGGACAGTGTTAAGGGAGAATAGGTTGTGCTTTTTTTGTCATCATTTACTCACAATTTTGTCAATTTAAACCTGTTTGACATTCTTTCTTTGCAGAATACAACAGAAGATAGTTTGAAGAATGGTGGTAACCAAACAGTGGTCCTAATTTGGTATTGCTGTTGCTTATCGAACAAAATTCTTCAAAATATCTTCTTTTGTGTTCGCCGTAAGAACGTAAATAATTAATGACAAGAGGGGGAGACTATGACTTTGCGTAATCCGTAAATGGAAAGAGAAATAAACATGCAATGGATTATATTCTCTTTCAAGCAGATCTGGTTGTCAGACAGTACAGAACAGAAAATGCTTTGAAGAAACCTGGACAGAGCTGGTCATGGTGCTGAGGGCAAAAATAGTAGCACAGTCTTTCACTGTCGACTGAGAATCAAATGCTCCCTGTGTGTCCATTAAAAGCACTGCAACCTACAACAGGGGGGAAAAGCCTTGAATTTAAACTGCAAATCTGAAGACAATTCAAAGAAACCACAAACATAATTCAAGTATTAGAGTATTGTAATGGTTTCTTTGTGCACTTTATGCAACAATCAACAATCACCCACAACATAATCTTGGCAGGAAATTATGCCATCCATCCCTTCCCATAGTTACAATACATAAGATATCATTGCTTGCACAAGATTATATAAGTGGATAAAATGTTATAGTAATAAAGATTTACCAGAGACCAACTTGTAATGACAATTACTATGGTATTTCTTTACAAGGCACATTGTATAATCTATATGTTTACAGTTAAGTTTCTAACAAATATTCTCAACATGCATGCTTTTTTCAAATGATATCAAATAATATTAAGTAATATCCCTTAATAGATATTTTGTTGAAATAAATTGTGTGATGCAAAGAGTGATCCATACCTCACTTCCATCCTTCTTCTGCACAACAAAGACTTCGCTCCATAGCATGATGCCAGTGGTTTCTGGCTCTGAGCCTCCTCTCCAGGAGAACCCTGTCAGGGGATCGTTCTCCTGGCCAAGCCAGTCTTGACCAGGCTGTCATGGACAATAATGCATGTTTAGCAATGTGAATATAAAGTAAGTTTAAGTTTAACAAAAGGAAAGTGGAGGATTGTGCATATCACACAGAACACTGCGTGACTTCAAGATACTGACTTTCTCTCTCACCTGCCTGTACATGTATCTGAGCATGAAATCCAGGAGAAAACTTTTTCCCTTTCGGAAGGCACCAGCGACGGACAGCACCACCACATTTTTATCGCGAACCTCCGGTGCCAACAGAATTCGACTGAGCGCCTTGGTATCCAAGTCGAAGGAGTGATCCTCTTTGTTGACTGTCACGATTTGGACTGGCCCAGGTTCAGTCCCCATCTTCTTTAGTTACAGGCTTAGTGTTCTAGCCAAAAACAAATCATTTCAGTATTCCCAGCTGCCAAAACACATCATGCATTTATCACTAAGTCGAAGCATAAGAAATGATTTCTGGGAGGCATTATTGAGACAGTGCTGGCTCTGTCAGTCAGCAGGGCAGGGCTTGTTTGCAAATCGCAATGTGGCAAAGCAGCTGAAAGGTTTGACATGCTCATCTCCAATGACAAATTCACAGAATGCCGCTTATTGTTTCATCAATCTAACTACTTTCACCCGGGCAAATGTGTACTAGCAACACTGCTTGATGTTCATCAAATATATATTTATTTCCTTAAATATAACTTGAAAAGCGTTCACTATGAAGCGGAGATGGGCCTTTCCTTTGTTAAGGACATTTTACTTTTGGACATGACATAAAAACACTCTTAGAATAAAATTATTACCAGTGAACCGAACCAACTGTTTATATGATACAAAACCCTTGTTGATGGTGTTTACACATCCAAAAATATCAGTCTTTTCACAAGTTTTCTATATTAAAGGTAATTAAACCTACGTTATGAACGTGAAAAAAAGGACAATTGTTGGAGACAGCAAACTTCTTTTGATTTATGTGAATTAAATCAAATGGCACAAGTATAGATCTGTATGGAACATGAAATAATAACTATATTATAATATTCATGTGTCCGTTGATGAGCAAAATGTAAAGACAATCCTGAAAATAGCCCTTACTTTACTTTAGAAAATAATGCACTCAAATTGAAATTAATTATCTAAAACTTTAAAGAGAGACACAACAAGAGCATTTGAACCAACAAATGTTGACACATGTTAGGAGTGTAATAAAAATCTTTGGTAAAGCTCAATATTTTCATGGCAAGGAAACACAAAACATTGAGAATTAAAACACAGGTGCTATAATAATGACTTACAGAATGTTTCTGTTTGGCATGAAATTAGAGAAGTTGTGTAAAGACTGAACATGTGAACAAAAATGGCCATAAACAATAAAGTTTCCTGGAAGTGTCAATAAAGTTTCCTGGAAGTGTCAATAAAGTTTCCTGGAAGTGTCAATAAAGTTTCCTGGAAGTGTCAGTTAATTTAAAAACAGTGATTATTATGAATATCATATAAATACGAAATAATACTCCAAGCATCTCCTCTGGGATCCATTTCACTTGTGTAATATTTTCCAAATATGAAGCAGAATTTGTTTGTTTGGTAAAATCATAACATGAATATGAATTGAGTATAAACTAAAAGTGTTGCATGATAATAAACTTGCTACTTACTGTCACAAAGACTGATGTGCTTCAATAAAACCTTAAAAAACAAACAAGACGTCAAACCTTCAGCGTGTTTTCATCTAAACTTTATAAATAAACAACAAATACTTGTACCTTATAGTGTTGTTTAACTGCACACTTGCCACGGCTTCTGTTTCAGGTTATGAACACAACTTTGTCGGATTGAGTACTTCCCATCGCGTTTACATCCGGGAAATGTAGTTCTTTTGGAGAGAACGCCACATTGCGTTCTGCGGGTTTCAGGCCGCTGAAAAACTACAACAACCAAGATGGACACACTGTGACGTCACTTTACATGCGAGGCTTGTTTTTATGGCCCTATCAGAGTGCAGGGATGTTAAATAGCAGTTCTTATGGATCTGGAGCACAATAATGTTTAGCTGTGACATCAATTTTTATAGTTTGTTATTAAACAATCAAAAGAATATTCTAGTTTATAGAAACATGATAAATAAGTTGTATAATTGTCTTTGTGGTTCAGTTTTTGATGTCTAGGGAGTGTCTGCAAAGTGTTTTCCCAATGAGTCATACCACATACTAAACTTATATTCAAACAATTTATACCTTCATCAATCTTTTCTTTGTAAAATACAGTAGGAAGATATTTTGAGAACTGTCTCATGATCAGCACAAAAAGTGCGTAACCTGGTTTGTTTCTGCATATTTTGCTGAACATAAGGAAATATAAGTTATACTGATACACCTTGAAATATAATAATATTTTAAAAATTATATTTATACAAATGAATATTATTACAATCATTTGATTAGTGGTATAGTAAGTGCAGATTTTTTAAATGCGCTTTGATACAAGTTTTCTATATTGTTATGTGCACTACTAATCTGCAGAAATAAACATGCCACTGTATGCTTATTAAAATCATTTATAAAAAGTTTAAATAACATATTAAATTACAACAAATGGTTTATTGTAATATTTAAATATTTATTGCTAAATGAATTTTAGTAAATTGGTGTCACAGTGCAACTCACTGTCAATCTTTTAAACATTCTAATCTAAAAGAATAAACACATGAAACAGAAAATTATGACATGCATTACACTACACAAAAAAACTAAATGCTGCATAACAATCATTAACAAGAAATTAAAGTCATCTTATCGAACACTCAAATAACAGCTGGCAGTTTGTCTTAATAATACTTTAGAAATGTTCACATTGTACTGTAAATTATGTTTAAAAGGCACATGAGAGTCATCTAATGTGAATCTACATAATATTGAAGTGCCTAAAATATCACTTTTCAATCATAACATAATGAACAATAAATATTTTTGTTCTTTCTTACAAATATTTTGTCATTCCAATAATGCTTTTATCCAAGGTATCAAGAGCAAAAATAAGCCTCACATGATTCCCCATGGTGCGGTTGAGATCATTACAATATTTGGGTTTGCCTGTGTTGCATATTGACAGTGAATAAAAGTTCAGGCAGTTATAAAGTGACAATAGTACATGAAACCCAAGGTTTTCAAGAGCTTCGACGGTGGACCCATTTCCCCATTAACCTACACAGCATACACTACTCAATGGTTGCCTTCTGCCAGATCAAGCAGTGACCCTGCAGCCTCCTGAGCCTCTGCGTCAAGCTGCAGTATCTCAACCGTCTCCAGGTCCAGCTCTGTGTCTCCTGGAAGAACCAAGTACTGACACTGCTGATACTGGTAATAGTGTAACTCAATGTAGCCACTGTCTGCCAATGGATCCTTCTCTGAATCCTCGCCTGAAACCTCGGAAAGGTCTACAGACTCCATGGGCACAAGCTCCTCGTGATCTGGAGTCAAAGAGCATGGCGGGTTTGAAGACAGAGAGTCGAGATCTAAGGAAAATGATGAGAAATTAGCAGTTTAGATGCACAGTGTTTTTTAATTGGTTATCTATATTTCAGATATAACCTTATAATTCCCTGAACTATAAATAATTTACAGAAAAACGATTACATTGTTAATTTATTTGTATTAAGAAGTGAAAATCCCAATAGAATTGAATAAACCATACTCTATTCAAGACTGCTTTTTACTACTACTGATCCTTTAGTAAAATACTGAAAAAAAGAGAGTCGCCATTACATCACTGTGGCTATGGATTCCTGGGGTAATGCACGTCTGTAACCAAGACAACAGCTCACAAACACACCAGCTACCCAAAAAAGAGGATATAGACTAGCCAATCTCTTAAAAAGCTAGCGGTAAACTACATATATGCCATTTTGAAACTTTAGTTCAACTACACCCTTGAATTCCAAAATGGCCATTTATGCTTCTGTAAAGTATACTTTTATTAAGTAAGTATTCAGTCTCAAAGAAGGCTGACCTGATATTTCCAAATGGTCAGTAATGTAGTTCTGGCCGTTATAAGAGGCCTCCAACCTGTTTAAAATGTGAATGAGATCATAAATAAAACAGCATTGTTCATGCACATTAAATCAAATAACGCATCATTAAATGGTGTAATACAGATTGTGTGTTGCAATAAAATCACAAAAACTCACATTGCAGCATTGTTTAACAAGTGGTTGTTGGTACGATGACAATGTGTTTTTCGAAGAACCTCAAAAAGAGCCGGACGATACTCTGGACACACACGCCACAATGAACCCTTTCCAACGGACTATAACACAAAACAGAACGATTGTTAATTTACTGAGACAATAAAGTTATGCCAGAATGTACACTGTAAAGGGATGGACCACCAAAAAATTGTAGTAATTTTACCATTAAATTATTATCATGTTTTTCGACTTGTATGACTTGTTTTCTTCTGTAGAACATAAAAGAACGATAGTAGACTTCAAATTTACGAACACTGTGACATTTCTCAAAATATTTTATTTTGTGTTCCACAGACAAACAGACACTTTTTTGGGTTCCCACAACTACTAAAAACAGTTGTCTGACATACTTGACTTTTGTCACGATGTATTCGTTGAAAGCTCTTGCTCAAGGACAGGTTGTGTCGTACTGAGTTCCTCCAGCCCCCCGACGCTTCTCTGTAATAGGGGAAGTTGTTGACAATCCACTCATAAATCCCTTTCACAGGGAGTCTCTTCTCTGGTGAGTCTTCAATTGCCATGAAGATGAGACTACTAAAAGAGAATGGAGGCTTCGCGGGGAAGGGAGGCAGTGACTGGTCAGGAATGTGGTCTAATGCCTGTGGTACAGTGTTGGTTTTGGAAATGGGCTGCAGGGGCAGGAGGTTCCCTCTTTGATGCAGCCAGTTAAGGCAGGTCAGGTCATCTTGGTCAGATGCTGTGGACGGACTAAGGCAGTGAGACCCTCCAGGGAGCTGCGGGGTTGATGAGGAGTGGAAATAGGAGGATGGGATAGAAGGGCAGGGAGTAGTTGGGGAGAGAGGAGGAGAAGCAGACAGTGGGAGAGAAGGGGAGAGAGACAGCGGATGATTTCTGGGGGTATGAGGAGAAGAATGGGGTGGCAGTGCTTGTGTGGTTTCCTCCATCTGTCTTGTAGTGTCAGGGAACAGGTACACACATACACCTGTTAAACTGCAAATAAACAAAGACATCATGCTTAAGTATGCATACATTTAAAGCAATTTTATAACGGATGCAGAGATAAGATTTTTTGTTGATAGGGATTTTAACGAACAACTATGGTACCATTCTGATTTGGGTCGATTGCATACAGTACTGTACAATTCTTTTATGGGTTTTCTGCATTAAATACATTTTATTGATCCTGATTTGGGTAACGTCCATGATTTTTGCTATCCAATATTTCTTATCAACAACATTAACTTTATAACTTAACTTACTATTTGACTTATAATTGAAATGTTGGATTATTCAGACATGCAACTCATTTCCTCCATGCAGTAAATAAACCATAAACATACAGATATGGGGTTCAATTAATTTAATTATTACCCAAACCTATCATAATCAGTGGGTGACACATTAATGCATATCTTAATATATATATATATATGTGCGTGTGTACATACTGTTTATACACATTATGATATTTTCATATAAAATGTTTATAATGTATTAGTTCTGTGTACATATGTAATATTATTTTTCATATAGGACACACTGTATAGAAGCTTGCTTTAATTGTCATGTTTTTTTTAACTTTAGCACATCTCAGATTTAGCAGGATTCCTGTCTTAAAAAGTGTAAATAGTGTTTAATCAAGTAAAGGTTGCTGGAATATCAGTCTCCTCCCACAAAAGTCAAATTCCTTTCCAAAATTAACCAGGAAAACTGGGAACACAACTTAGTAAATGATTAAAAGAGCCAGTCAACAAGTCCTAATCATAGCAATTTACCCTCCTGTAGAAATAAAATATTTAAATTGTGCATAAATAGGTGTGGAACTTAATATACTGATTTAAATTACAAAAGAGAAAAAAAAAGAATAAAAGATCAATAAATATTAAAAGAGCACATGGTTCACCTATGAAAATGGCGCAAGAATATTGGGTTACAATTCGAATAGTAACCCATTCTCGCGAAAGACGAAAACTTACCCAAACAAGAACGTTTGAATTTATAAAATCAACATCCAGCTCTGATCTCCGAATTAAAAGTTCCCAAAAACGAGTTTAAATAGAATTAAAAGTGCTGTGTGTGTCACTATCCCGCCGCTGTCTGCGTTGTGTCCTTTCTGACGTTACCTTGGCAACCAGAAGGACGCGTTGCAGACGCCTCGACCCCTCCTTCCAGACACTCTGTAGCCTTAAACATGTTCTTAACTCTTTATGCTTGCTATGTGTGCTGTTATATCACATAGAAACGTATTTTTGTTCATGCTTTATGTACATTGTTGCTTTTAAATAAACACTGGACAAATATAATTAAAAATGCACAACAAATCCTACACACCAGTTGTTTTATGACACAACACTGTTGTGATGTATAGATGCTTTAACACTTTGATGGGATTGTGGATAACTTCCATAGGAAATAACAGATGAATATTAACAGGGTTCGATCTAAATTACCACATACACAATAAATTGAATGGTGCAATGAAATAAGGAAACAGCAGTAAAACATTAAAATTCTAAATGATGGAATTTATTTAGCTATAAAGAAAACACTGCTGTTCATGCACAGAAAAGCAAAAATCAAGGACACTTCAGTTGACCATGTGTTCACCAATTACACATCAAAGAAAAATCACCACACAGGGCAGATAAATAAGCATGCCTCTTTAAAACGAGTCTGGGTTTTGTGTTACCGAAGCAGCATGGTGAAGTCACAAGAGCGCTGGAACAAGCCTTCTGTAAATTTCGAACATCCTCCGTGTGAAGACGGACAAACACGATCCGGTAAAGAGAATTAGGAATATTTATGTTTTTGAAATTTGGTCTGCGATTGGCTGTGCAGATAAAGCCATTATAAGAGACGATTCTTGTGTCCACCGAGAGAACATTTTCATGGGTCACTTTTTTTGTACCAATGCCAAAATATTAAGGGGTTGCAGCCACCCCGTCCAGCATTGCGGCAAGTCCTTTTAAGTTCCTTTTCTTAAAGTATAAATACACTCCAGGTCATCTGACCAAATGAGAGGTGAGCCAGTAAATGATGATTGGCTGAAAGGCAGCAGAAGCCACAGTAATGTACAGGCGAAAGCGGGGCTTTACACTCGCTCCAGCACCTATCGAGTCTGCTGAGATTGAAGACAATATCTTCATTTTCAGAGAACGCACCTAGAATAAAAACATGAAGGAATTTAATCATATATTGCTTCAAAAAATATATATATATATAAAATATGTATTTAAATGTATAATAAATAATGAATAAAAAATTTGAGTTAAAAGTTTAAGTTTTGAAATCTTAAGCTTTTTAACCCTAAATAAAAGAAATATAACAATACTTACAATAAAAAACATGAGGGCGCATGAAGACCAAGCGAAAGCAACATAGTAGCCATCACTACCAAACAGCAATCCAGACAATACGGTGAAAATCATCCTGAAAGAAGAAAGAAAACATACCATACTTAGAACGGGTAAAAGCACACAACCTATGAAGAATCGCTGCACTTATTGACACTCTTCAATCATGAATAACATACCCCACATATTTGTATCCACTGTAGGCAACAAGGTCAAACGTTGAGAGATCTGTGTGAACTGTGAGCAAGTAAAGACTAAGCAACATTACAAGAACCTCAATGATGATCCAAACCAGAGCTGTGCTGGCACACAATCCCAGAACCTCTGGACTGAAGCTGACAATGGGAAACAATTATGAAAACAAACTTAATGATGGCATACAAAATACAATATTATTTTAAGATTTCTTTATTAATAATAACTGTATATAATATTCTCAATAACAAAATTTCTATTACACTTACCGTTTCTGAATTCCTAAAGCCATTCCAGCCAGTAAAATATAGGTGATAAAAGCCATTGCTAGATGAAAATAAAAGGTTTACTTTGTTGGGGAAATCAAGCCTGCAAAACTAAGCACTATAAATCTATAATCAAAAAACATAAAATATTCTGTTTGAGATTACTAACATTATTATTTACAACTATTAGTTCAGAAGATCAATTTAACAGATCATGAATGTTTATGAATAAAAAATATAGTTAGGCCTACTTGGTATGTAGAGATCTGGAGCATTGATGTCATGACGCGGTGTGAGAGGAGTGTCTCTATGGTAACGCACTTCCCAGTCCTGATGATAAAAGCATCATTAACATCAAGTATCAAAATCTTGTGAAATCCACGAATGGGTAAAACCGGACGAATTCGTCTTCGTCATCTATTACAGTACCAAACACACACATAGTTTGTGTCAATGCCATATTGAAAATAATTATCATTCTTTATAATCACTGACGAACCTACGTTAAACTGGTTGGAGAAAAAATATAAATAATATACCTGATGTGTATATGGGAACATGAGAAGCAACAGTTTCTTCATAACATATTTGGTATCAACTGCGAAGAAATACTTCAACTTGTTTACGGACATGAATCGGCTGATCTGCAGAAAGACAACAGGGAGCATTAACAAATTACACAATAAAATTAACGAAAACAAATTTAACATTTCATCTCACCTCTTTGTTTACAATATCCTTGCCTTGATTGGCAAGTGTTGAGCCATACATCATGGCAGCGTTGGCCATTGGATCCCCAAAGAGGTTGCCCACAGCAGGTTCCTGTCCCGCTGCCGGCGTACCCGTCATATTATAACCTGAATCATAATAGTTTGGGTTGCTCATGGGTGGAGGCCCAGAACTGGTGTCATCAAAAAGAAGTGGACCTCCCGTAGGTGGAGATGCCCTGGCTCTGGGTTTTGCTAAAGATAAAACAAACATTTACACATCTTACTCCAAATAAGAAGTTCTATATACATTGTTCCAGGAAATCAAAATCTATTGTTTGTTATGAAAATACTAAGATATGAACATTTGTGTTTAGTTTGTCTATGATGTGGCACCTACCAGTTGCACGTGCAAATGTATTTCACACATGACGTCATCAAGCTGAGATATCACGTGTTCTACTATCTACATTGTACTATTGCAAAGTGTTTCACAATCATCTGATGATTTAAAAGTACAATATGGAGTGAATAATGACGTACTTGCCCGGTATCCATGTTGTTGAAAATCCATCTTCTCTTCAACTTTAAACATAAAAAAACAATTTGATTAGCTTCCAACAACCAAATAGATTCACAATTCACTTCAGTAATTCTGACCACTGATGTATCATCTCTGACGTCAGCATCTGACTAATAATACACTAGCTTGCTATGTGGCTACTCTGAAAGATGATCAACCAAACCTTCACGTTATTCTTCAATACAACGTTTAAGTAACTAACAATACATATACTCTAATATGTATACACGTGATAAGAGTGTTTTATAATATAAGTTAAAATATTGATTTAAAAGTCAATTCGAGTGCTAGCATATACTCACAGGTACGCCTTCTCCCTTGCGCCCACCTCGCTTGATTTTCATTGGCTGATGGGAAATGTGCCTGCGTGGCAGAGAAGCGAAACATCAACATTTCATTGGTTTGAACCTTGATTGCGTCACCGGCGCTTCTACATTTTAATTGGCTGTAGAGACGGTCAATCAAATACAGGGCAGTGTTGCCAATTGTGCAATAATTTTACATTTTAAATTAAAATAGACATTTATAATCACGTTTATTATTCATGTTATCGATTTATTAACTATTCTTTGAAAAAAAAATGATTTTAATATAATTTGGAAAAACTTGTTTTAAATCATCTTCCTTTGAAAGTGAGATTGACCCTCCCTGGTTAAGCCTAGTTTAGCCTAGTTAAGCCTAGTTAAGCCTAGTTATTTATCTATTGTGGTAATTTAGGTTGTGCAAAAAGTTGTTGGTTTAGTTACATAAACAGCTGTGTTCTGACGTCACAGGGCGGGGCTAAGAGCAGGTGTGGGCGGGACTATAAAGAGTTAAGCGGACAGCAGTGTCAAATAACAAAAGTGAGACACTTAGACATCTTCAATCTGGAAACACTGGTTTATCCAAAATTTGTGTCATGTATGACTTACTCTCAAGTTGTTCCAAAGTAATATAGATATTTATATCCTAAAAGCTCTTGGACACTATTGACTGCCATATTAAGAACAAATACAATGGTGGACAAAAGTTCCACAGAACTTTTTGCTGTCCTACATTTTTCAAAATATCTAATTTGGAAGTCAATGGTGTCCAAGTAGGTTACAAGCACTATTCCAAATATCTTTCTCTGTTTATCAGAACAAAGACTTTTACAGTTTTGAACTGCTCAAGAATGATAACATTTTGACTGAAACTTAATAATAACCATTTCTATTACAAACATATAGCAAATAAATGCATGTATAATTTGCAGAGGACATAGAAAAATAATCTGTGTCATCTCTCTCTAAGTGTATGACATACAGTGTTTATTTATTTCTTGTCAGATTAAACTTTGTCACGTTAAACTTAATTACAATGTATTTACCAAAAAAACATTGTTTTTTATTTATTTCCTTTACTGTAAAACCACTTATTTTATAATAGGGCCCAAGCTGCCAACAATATCATAAATATAGAATAAGTTCTATACATGTATATAAAATGTTAGATTTTACTTGCACTTTCACATAGTCATGGGTAAGTGATAGAGAGTTTAACTCTTGACCCTAGGGTTGCGGGTTCAAGTCCCGGGTCGGCAATACCTTGACATAGGTGCCCTTGAGCAAGGCACCGAACCCCCAACTGCTCGCCGGGCGCCGGAGTGGGCACCATAAATGGTTTTAGTTGGTGTTAACATTTGGTGTGTGTTCACTACTGTGTGTGTTCACTACTGTGTGTGTTCACTACTGTGTGTGTTCACTTTGGATGGGTTAAATGCAGAGCCCAAATTCTGAGTATGTGGCTTCAAGACATCTTTTAGAGTTGTAAACTTAAATTAAATTGCTCTGGTATAGTATCTGTTCACCTCATTTCATTGAAATTTTGTAAAAATGTAGGCTACACAAAACACAACATTCCTAACAGCTCGGCCAGTGAAACCAATATGGTTAAATGGGATTTAAAAATACATATTTTTCATCTTTCTCACTCTGTAATTACAAGCTCCAAATAAAAGAAAACATCATAAAAGGTTATAATTATACATAATCTACCATGTGTAAGAATAATGTACCTCATTATCTAACTTCAACAGAAAAGCTGGAAAAGCAACAATTTTGTTATAGATAGAAATACATTATAAAACGTTTAACATATCTGGCATGGCTGAGGATATTAATTGGGGAGTGCCATCATTTGCTGTCCCTTACATGCAACATCGATTGCTTGCATCAGTACCAATCCTTTTTGTAACATCAGATCTAATAGGCCGGGATCTTATTTGCATGTCAACGCATGTTCCACAGCATTGTACAAGGTGTGTCATCACAACATTCCATACTGCTTACGTCATAAATCACTGATATTACACTTTTACTCTGGTTACAGCCAGATCTTTCTTACAGAGGTCAGATATTCAATAGTAGTATCATTTGAAAAGATACAGAAAAAGAGAACAATGACATCATTTTAAAGGAAGTTGACTATGAAATACTTGAGAAATATGATTATGATATCTACTGACCCTTTCGTTTTCACAAACATTGCATAACAAACAAAACGTACTGAGTACATGTCTCAGTAGATCCACAATGACTCATAAGGATGCTGAAAGAAAGGACTTTTAACATAGAAACTATTGAACTAATTTCACACAAAATTATTTCTGTACATAATACTAACATAAAAATTAAATCTTTATTATTCTTTTATACAGTAATAGCACAACAGTTTTCCCCAAATATTTCAAGACAATAAAACCGATATTGATATTAAAAAACACTTTTATCGTGTTATTGTTTTTATGTTAATCCTACACATATACATAATTAAGCATTAGAGATGCACCAACATTTATCGGCCCATGATCATTTAAAAACATAAGATAATCTGGGCCAGTATAGCTTATCCATCAAAAAGATAACAGCATGATAAAAATTTATTTATACTCTGTTTATTAAATGTATAAAAATATATATGGATAAAAAAAGCATCTGCTAAATGCCTAAATGTAAATGTATGGAACATAACATATATGATGATCAATATTTAAAGTCAATATATAATAACATTCAAATAAATAAATAACTAAACTAAATTAGAATATATTCAATATGAGTGAACACAACCACCAAATGTGACTTTTAATACTAAATACTTAAAAATATAAAAAACGAAATAATTATTAAATAATTTAATAACTAAAGTTACTTAAAAGATACTTAAAATATCACACTGCCCTTGAGATTCTGCTCATTGTGTTCTTGTTTTACAGATGTAAGGATGATTTGGCTAAATAATATGAAGCAGTGAACACATTTTCATGCTTCCTCATTTATTCATGGCATCTGCCCTCTCATGTGGTCTCCATTGGAGCTCCATTGGTTTACTCATCAAGCAAGTATGAGCAATTAAATTTAAAACAGATCAGATGTCACCCTAAACCCACTTAAACGATTGAAACAACATCCAATGAAGCGCAAGTTTCGATCCAGAGCTGTAATAAAGCAGCTGTGACCGGCTCTGACAAGGAGTTCCCGGAACAAGCCTAATATGGTCATGTACGTCATCGTCCATGTGACCATACGTCATTGCAAGAGCCGGCAGCACCATTTCCAGTAAATTGGGAGGGGCTTAAAAACCGTGCGACTCTTTCTCTCTTATTTATACCCACGTGGACGCTCGACCCGCCAGTCTTGGGGTGATATACACACATTAACACACATGTTACACTTGTGTTGAGTGTTTCTGTAGAGTTGTGCCCACATAAGTGCGTAGAGTTACTTCTGATCTCCCCTAAAGGTGTTGCGGTGGATTCTTCCGCTTTCCCGCAACAAGGTGGATTTTTAACTCGCTTTTGAATCCAGTGTGAGCTGTCACAGCTATAAGAACTAAAGCTCGGAGGGGAAGAGAGAAAGTCAACTCACTCTCGTCGGATTATCACAGCGTTAACGGCATACATGTACAACTACGGACATCTGGGCAGAGGAATCGATCACAACTTCCCAGATAACAGCTCTGGATCAGGATCGAGCTCTGCGCCCATCACTACGGCAACTGGGACATCCCATCAACAACAGGTGAGCAATTTCAGCTTCATTCTGACTCTCTGTCACTTTTATATCAACCATACTTTCATATACTGTTTATACTTCACTGTTCATTGATTTATTATGCTCTACAACATACAGTACACCTGTTCAGCTAATTCTATTCTTTAATTCATTATTTATAAACAAATAATTAAAAGTTACAGAAATTATAGAAATGATAGAAACAAGTTATAGAAAAGCTACAAGTTATAGAAAAGCTACAAGTTATAGAAAAGCTACAAGTTATAGAAAAGCTACAAGTTATAGAAAAGCTACAAGTTATAGAAAAGATACAAGTTATAGAAAAGATACAAGTTATAGAAAAGATACAAGTTATAGAAAAGATACAAGTTATAGAAAAGATACAAGTTATAGAAAAGATACAAGTTATAGAAAAGATACAAGTTATAGAAAAGTTAAAGAAAAGCTACAAGTTAAAGAAAAGCTACAAGTTAAAGAAAAGCTACAAGTTAAAGAAAAGCTACAAGTTAAAGAAAAGCTACAAGTTAAAGAAAAGCTACAAGTTAAAGAAAAGCTACAAGTTAAAGAAAAGCTACAAGTTAAAGAAAAGCTACAAGTTAAAGAAAAGCTACAAGTTAAAGAAAAGCTACAAGTTAAAGAAAAGCTACAAGTTAAAGAAAAGCTACAAGTTAAAGAAAAGCTACAAGTTATAGAAAAGTTAAAGAAAAGCTACAAGTTAAAGAAAAGCTACAAGTTATAGAAAAGTTAAAGAAAAGCTACAAGTTATAGAAAAGCTACAAGTTAAAGAAAAGCTACAAGTTATAGAAAAGTTAAAGAAAAGCTACAAGTTAAAGAAAAGCTACAAGTTATAGAAAAGTTAAAGAAAAGCTACAAGTTAAAGAAAAGCTACAAGTTATAGAAAAGTTAAAGAAAAGCTACAAGTTAAAGAAAAGCTACAAGTTATAGAAAAGCTACAAGTTAAAGAAAAGCTACAAGTTATAGAAAAGTTAAAGAAAAGCTACAACTTAAAGAAAAGCTACAAGTTATAGAAAAGTTAAAGAAAAGCTACAAGTTATAGAAAAGCTACAAGTTATAGAAAAGCTACAAGTTACATATTATGCTAAACTTGTTAAAGAAAAAAATGTTATACAATACATGTTAAAGAATTTTTTTATGCATGTTATAGAAAACTATTTAAATAAAACTAGTTTAAGAATACTGGTTTAACAAAAACAAGTTATATAAGACAAGTTATAGATGATTATATTTACATATGTATGTATGTATGTATGTGTGTGTGTAATAAAAATAATCTTTTTTCCCCTGACATTTTCTAAATTGATTGTTCTTTCCAAAACAGAAGTATTCTGTGGCAGGATCCGGTCAGTTTGTACCCAGTCTCAATGCCATAACTTCAAACCAGGACCTTCAATGGATGCTACAGCCCTCCCTTCTGGGCAATCCGGGGCCATCTCGAGGATTGCGACCCTCTTACCCCCTTCCACCAAGAGGGCCATCTATGAATCCTCCACACACCCATTCACATCTATCCCGACCAGGTGTTATAAGAGCAGCTGCTGGGCCTGGAAGCTTTACACGAAGCAGAACAGAAGAACATGTAAGTTATCAGCCCTTCGGTTTGAACGGAGTCCTGGTGACTCGCGGCGGCAGACTATGACCGCATGCTTTGTCATCATGGTCACCTGTCAGCCCGGCCCGCGCTTGTAATTCTCAACATGAGTTTGAGACAAAAGTTTGCATGTCACAGAATCAGACGATGCGTAATTTCCTGCTGTGAGTCGTTAGGGTGAATGCGTGACCTGGGTGTAAATCTTGCTGATACCTGTGGGGTGTGTATCTTAATTAGCCTTATTTGAGAAAGAGATTAATGTATTAAGCTGTAAATGTTAATCGGGTTTGTGTATGAAAATGGCGTACATTTTATTGGCACCAAAATAGCAATTCTACATGAATTTAACATTGCTGAGATGCTGATCCAAATTTGACCCGTGAAAATCTGTCTGACTCATTCATCCATGTACTTGGGTACTATGAGAGTGAATGAATGAAACAGGAAATGGGTTATCATGTGATTCACTGGAGTAGACTCATATGACTCATACCTGAGTCACTAGGGTGTTTACAGGTGATTCATCAAAATTTGAGCAGAAAACTACATGAACTGTACACATAAAGTAAACAACTTCCATTTAATTAACTGTCTTATCAATAAAATGATAAGAGAGTATTTATGGCAAGAAATGGGACTTTCAAGTTCCTCATGCAGCTCAAATAAAGAAACATCCACTAGATGACAGTATTTCAACAATATGATGAACCATTTAAAATGTCATTTAATTAGTGCTTTCATGCTTTTAAAATAAGGATTTTAATACATTTTTGTTTAATTACATGTCAAAGTACCAATTAAATATAAATTAAAACTCTCTTTTTCTAGCTATCTCCTGAGGAGCTCGAGAGGCGCAGAATTAGAAGGGAACGGAACAAAATGGCTGCGGCAAAATGCAGAAATCGTCGAAGGGAACTGACTGACACATTACAGAATGTAAGTTGATTCTCTCAGTTCATATATACTGTGCTTACTTAAAACTGAAAACAATGTTATGGAAACAAAACTGTATTCGTGGGCCTAAATTCAATTTCTAATCTTTTTCCAGGAAACTGATGAGCTGGAGGATGAAAAATCACGCCTGCAGAAGGAGATCGCTGAGCTCCAGAAGGAAAAAGACAAGCTTGAGTTGGTACTTGAGGCCCATAGACCCATCTGCAAAGTCCAAGAATCTGACTCTGATTCTGAGTCCAGCGCCGACCTCCCCGCCCTTAGTGGAATTAAGATCGAGCCAGTGGATCCAGATCTTCCTGGACCTTCTGGAAAGTTAAAAACTCCCTTTAAGCCTAACAAGCCCAAGCCCAAGATAACCATCCCGCCTCCTCCTGCTGCATCTTCTGTTGCCAGTGTGTCAATGGAATCTGAGTCTCTTCATACCCCCATCCTCCTCTCTACTCCCTCTCTCACTCCTTTTACTGCTAGCCTGGTCTTCAGCTATCCCTCTTCTTCACTAGATACCAGCTCTGGCCCTTCAACACAAATATCTGCTTCTCACCACGGTATCAGCCACTCTCAACACCCAGAGCCATGTAGCATTGCTCACCGGCGGAGCAGCAGCAGTGGCGATCAGTCTGATCATTCTCTTAACTCACCAACAATCCTCACCCTTTGATAACTCATCTGGTTTGTGGGAAACAAGTGTTTGAGACCTCAAATTGTCTTTGAAGGCATAACATATACAACAATTTATGTGTTTGTCTTTTATTGTGTTTAATTTCAATTACAGAAATTTTAAAAGCAACACAAATGCATTAAAAGGGGCGCACGTAATTTGAAAGCGTGGGGTAGAATAATCCGAGGGTGGCAGATGGGATAATGGCCAGGCAACTTGGCGATGCTACTGGCGCAGAACTTCATCTTTTAACTTTGTATATCTTCAAATTATGTACATTTACAGAATCTTTCATGTGGTGTGAAAGACTAAAAACATTTCATCACAGTATGTTGGGTAATACAAGATAAATGACTGATTTAATGCCTTCAACTTTGATCATATTAGCATTAATTATTGTATTTTTGGATTCTCCGTTTACTTTAACTATTTATTTCTAGATAGCTAGAGTGGTGGTGGTACTATTCTAGTAAAGTAGCTGGCCTTGTAGTTAGATATGTAGTGGTTCTTGTGGTAGCTTGAAAAACGCAATCCAGATTTATCTCAATCAGTCTCTTCAGGAAGGGATGTGATTTGTGTAATTAAGGTAAGCAGATTTGATAAAGTGTGTTCCAAGTGGAAACCTATTTATTATTATTAACAAATAAAGAAATGGCAGAGCCAAAATTAGAGGTGACATAAGTTATAAAAAAGTCTGAAAAAAAGATTGGGTTTTACTGTAGTTATGTATGCCCAGAATTTTGACCTTTTTGCTTTGTCACGCAATGTTTTTGAATAACACGAAGTTATATATGTTATAGTGAATAAGCTAATTCTTTAGAACTGTAAGGATGCAGTCGACCTGTTTTTACACAACATATCACTGGGAATGTGCATTTCAATGACAGATCACCGTTACACTGGTTGCATAGTTACATGTTAACTAATAATGTTACTCCACAGCACAATACAAAGCTGCTTGACGTTCACAGGCCAGTATAGGTCATTTATTAGGATCTAAACTTTATGCTGAACCAAGAACACTTTGTTAGACTCTACTACGGCTTGACCAGAAAAGTATGGATTTGTATTTATTTTTGAAAACAATATATTTTTGAATTGACACTTTATACTAATGTTATGTATGTTCTTTCATACTGAGAACTGTTGCATGCTCTTTAATGTCAAATAAACAATGACTGAAAGAATGTGATGCCAATGGAATTATTTATAAAAACAACACTTAATTTGCCTTCTATTAATGTGGGATAGAACACACAAAAATGAACATTTTGTAATGAAAACAAATGAACAAATAAAGCACAACTAAAGCAGTTGTTTTAAAAATGACATACTGGAAAGTGAGTGCCACGCTGTGTGCAATGAGGAAAGGAGTGAACACACTGTTTCCTCCTAGGATGTCCTGATGACATCACTGGCACTTTGAAAGTCCAGATTGAAACTAAGTGTGAAATGTCAAGCCTATCACATATGTCGAATGTATCGATATTTATTGGATGTATAAATGAACTGAAATAATGTGTATGTCTATTGATGTTAACGTTTCAACTGTAATCTTTAATTGGCACAACAGGGACAGTAGAAGCAGCTGAGGCCACTTCCTAAAACACAATGACTCTGTTTATTTCACACTGAGCCCTCTGTTATCTTTCCAATTTCAAGTGAGTCACTTGGACGTAACTCTGAGAACATATAATTGAGATAATGAACAGGAAGTCTGTACTGAGTTAACCGGCAAGCACATGGTCTGGTGAAATGATCTCTGTATGCCCCGTGGGGTTGAAGTATAAATGTTTTCTCTTTGCTGTTGTGCAAACTCGTTGCCAAAAATAATCCGCTGTAGGTAATGTTTAGTGAGATATCGTATGACTACACATGTTTTAAAGTATTATTCAGATGTCTCAAAATGATCCTCAAGAGGTACACATAGTAAAAAAACAGGACAGAAGTTGGTGCCTCAATCAAGTGTATTTAAAGCTATGTCCTTCATTATGAGCATAGCCTGAAACAAAGCAAAGCAAAATGCTGAAAAATCAGAGAAGTAGGTCTGGACTAAACAAATGCAATCTGCATTCATTGAAATAATACTGTTCATGATATTCCTGTTTAAACATGTAAAACAGACAATCTCATGTAGAAGGGTTTTGTAGTATGCAGCAAACACAATAAATCCAACAAAAGCCGACTATAATAGCTATACCTATCACAATATTTTAAAACTACATAGTGTCATTGTGTCAATGTTGTCCTGTCCCAACACCGGTGTGTCAATTAAAGAAGCATTAAAGTCTAAAACAACAGTTAAACACAAAAAGATTTGTACAGTACAGCTGTGTTATGTCATAAGGTGGGGTTGACGAAAAATATTGTTCATTTTGGACTCAAAACATTGTTTAGTGGAGCACACATCACTACATCAAGTCAATTTATATTGTCCAGTTTAAGATAAGCGAAGAAAACAATCATATAGTAGAAAACTATCAATAACGTGCATTTCCAGTGAATCATTGTCGGGCCTCTAAAACAGCCATAATTTACATTTTAAATCACAAAATTAATCTGATCTGCTATCAATGGAGGCTTCACTTTGCAAATCCTTTGATACTTCCGATTGCTGAAAATGATTCAGTGCTTTTAGTAAATGATCTGAAACAGATCACTACATAGTAATTATGGCTCTAAACAGTTTAAAAATGTAAATCTTCGAAGTTTAAGATGTATTCAGCCCTGTCATAGTGCACCATGGGAGAAAAGTCAGCACATATAAACCTGGTTAAAGTTAACAGTATGATTCATTCCTCCCTATTTTGCTTTAAATGTTAACCTTAAAACCTATTTACCTAAAGCTCCTAAAAGAGATGATGAAACCATTCCAGCAACACTTGGATTAACCATACATTCAAATAATGAAATTCAATAAATTGGAGATTGACTCAAGAAATCTGATTTGGCAAGCAATACAATTAAAATACATACATGTACATATCATGTACAGTTTATGTATTTCAGTGATAATCATCCCAAAAAGGGAAAGTGTGTAATCATTTACTCATCCTCGTGTCATCACAAACCAGTATGACTTTTTTTCATCTGCACTACACGAAAGAAGATATTCTGAAGAATGCTGATAACTGAACAGCAGTGGCACCCATTAATTCCTATAGTATGGAAACAATACCAACGCAATTCTTCAAAATATCTTCTTTTGTGTTCGGTGGAAGAAATCCATAGAGGTTTGAAATGACAAACTGAACTTTAAGCACGTCCATCAATGTATTTACATGGTATGTCTGCCAAATTGCAGATTTCTGCAAAACTATGTGACTTTAAAGCTTAAAACTAATTTCATTCCACTTGCCAGCCTTTGAAAAACAGTTTCCCATAAGTTTAAAAGGTGACCGACTATAAAATGTAATCAAAGAGAGACATGGCATCAAAAGGCCAAAGGTAAACTAGCCCACTGCACATCTATTTCCTCTGAGATGTCATTTTCAGAAAATGTAAACTACTTTGCCTCTCTGAGTTTGCAGACATAAAGTCCGTTTCAGCATATAAAGAGAAGGTTAAAGTGATATGGCTGTGCTCCACTTGCTCCCCTTCAGTCTTCTGGTGAACACACCAAGTGCAGTTGGTCCGGACTTCCCACACTCCCTGTGCTCGAGCTCCCATCGCCCAGGTCTCGAGCCACCATGCAAGGGATGTTGAGATCCGTAGAGCCGCCCGGGCTCGAATCACTTCTGCTCACGCACTCTTCCTCCAGCACCAAACACAGTTCCTTCAGATCCAGGTTCTCCTTCACGAGGCCGCCTTGCATTCGCTCCAGATCGGCGAGTTTCTTGAGGTATCCGCCGAGGTCCTCACGCATCACCTTTGCCGCGTGATGGCCGAAGAGCTGCCACTCTCGAGCGAGCTTCTTCACTTTGAGGCGGTCGTCGTCCAGAAAGCAGCATAGATCTCTCAGTTCCTGGTTTTCCTCTTGAAGCCGCTGGTTGATGGTTTTGAGTTCCCTGATTTCGAGCAGATGTCCCTGCAGTTGTTTGTTGACCTCTTTGATTAATCGACCGCGCTGTATCAGAGCAGACATCTTCTCTGTCTCTTCTCTTCTCAGCCGGTTCACGAGTTCCTCCTTGGAGCAAGTCAGCAAGTCTTCATCGGACATCTTCGACAACTCCCGGTTTAATATTTCACCGTCGCTCCCCATCCTGTACAAAAAATTGGGATGTGCCGCAAAAAATCTGTTTGGATATTAAAACGGATACACCATCTGTTATCCTGCCAGTCTTAGGCTGCACATGGGATGTCAATCAATTGATCTCAACATGCCTCATCCAGAATGCTGGACTTCCCTAAATCAAAGAGGAAAAACACACAATTTATGGCTTTCCCAACATATTGCACACAAAAAAAAACAGTCATCCCAAAACCAAACAGGCCTACCTCTCTCCACATGGATGGAATCCAAACTGGCACCAGTGTTTGTGTTTTCAAGGATTGTTGAGCTGGGATCTCATTGGTTTCTCATGTGGTCCACATATTGATGGTTCTCCATCTCTTCTGCATCATCAGGGATCACAATGTCCTCTCTCGGCCCCGCCCCGCAGCTTGTTGGTTCGACACCCAAAATAAAATCCCTAAAATCACCCTGGAATAAACAAGGTGTCGTAATGGCCTTGTAAACACTGAGAAATAAATAAATAAGAGACGCAATGTGGGACAGCCTGCTCGTTGATCGCTTTGAAAAAGCCAAACACGTCCGATAATCCGGTTAAAATGTGCATAAAAAAGCCCTGCAGGCCCACATTCGAGCTAATTCCTGAGGAATCCGGGAAGATGTTCCTTGAGATTGCTGTGTTTCCTTTGGCGATGGTGGAGGTTGGGGAGGCAGTGATGTCTGGTGGGCTCCTCCCCCTTTCTCTCTGAAGCATCCCTCCCCTCTTCCCTTACTGTATGTTACACACTTCCCTGTAAATCTGGGAGTTTCCCAATTATTTAGAAAGCCAGCACACACTCACATTTACATTTACATTTACATTTAGGCATTTAGCAGACGCTTTTATCCATAGCGACTTACAATAGTCAATGGTCGACTTACAATACTCACAACTTCTTATGATGGTTCACTGGAAGTTTGGATTGTGAGACATCTAGATGGGTTCTCACACTGCCCAGGATGGGACGGCGTGCACACGGGATCGACACCAAACTAAGGAAACTGTGACAAAGGCCTTTTTGTGTGCTGTAGGCCATGGTATTCAGCCACATCCTTCCGGCCGGCACATCAGGACAATTGCTACCACGAGGCCATAACAATGTGGGGTGTTAACAGTGGACCCGGGTGAGGGGGGTGCTGGGTTGAAAACAGGCCAAAGGTTGGGATAAATGAGAGGGGGGACAAAAAGAATGTGTGAAAAATACACATGTACTTCTTACATTTACATTACATTTACATTTACATTTATGCATTTAGCAGACGCTTTTATCCAATTAGAGAGGAAGTACAAACTTCTTGGGTGGTTTTAGTACGAACACAAAGGGTTTACATACCTGATACACAATTGTATTTGTTTAATCTTCATTTGTTTGAGATAAAAATTGACTTAAGTAACCTAAGGATACAACTTACATGGGCATTTCCAACGTTGTGGATGTGACATTTGGCGTTATGGACGTCATATAAAAATGCTCACAGAATGTTATTGTCACTGAACATGCCTTTACCATGTTTATTGTTCAGTTTTATTATACAAAACCCTTATTGATTGTGATTAAACATCAGTAAAATATGAGTATTTGAACAAGTTTTCTATTTTAAAAAGGTGAATAAACCTGCGTTGTGGACACCAATTATGGGAGACTTCTTAAAATTTATGGGATTAAAATCTACAAACCAGAATAAAAAAATATGCAACAAATGATCAAGGGATAGCTCTTTGTAGAACATTTAATAATTACAACATTTAAATATTCATGTGTCCGATGATGACCAAAATGTAGCGTTATGAATGTGAAAATGCTGAAAACAGCCCTAACTTTGGTATAAAAAATTATGCAATAAAAATAAAGATCATTCTCAAAAAATTTAAAGAGAGACATTACATGTGTATTCGAACAACCAAATGTTGACATCTGTGCTATATGTATATCTAAAACCTTTGGTAAAAAACTCGACATTTTAGGACGTTACCCCACCTGCAATAAAACAAAATGTTTCGCCATGCATTGATTAAAGCACATTTTGTCAGTTTTTATAAATGATTAATTATCAACATTGAAAACCTAGTTTGTTTGCAGTGATTTATCATAATGAGTAATAATTATTGCGTGAATTATACTTAGACAGTACTGAGAAAAAATACTTTTCAACCAAGGTGTATGGCTGCTCTAAAGCACAGTATTAGGAGCGAGAGGTTTTGATGTCTTTAACACTTTAGGTTTCACATCTACACAAATTTAAATTGTAAGTATTTTGTATTCTACAGATGTGTACTGATGGTTTCATTACATGCACATGCCGGGCCTGAAGTTAACTTCGGTTCTGTGTCTGTCTACCACTCTGGCTAATAATATCATTACTTTTATTTTATTTTATTCTTAGTATTAATATTGTATGGGTTGTATTAATATTTTAAAAATACTAAGCTGAATTTATGTATTGTATTAATGTTTTTAAATTTGTTGAGGCATTTGTTAACATAAGACTAACATGAACTTTTTAAGTATTAAAATCCAGAAAGTTTTTAATATTTATTCACACTTGTTCATTTTATTAAAAATTAATACAGACAATTATGTTAGTTTGTGGTGCATTAACCAAAGTTAACAGATATAACTTTTTGATTTTTAAACATTTATAAAAACTAAAAATGCTGTGTTGTTTACTGATAGTACATGTTACCTAATCCGTTAACTAATTGTTAACAAATTTTATTTTAAAGTGTTTATGTTTAATTTTCTTTTGCTTGTTTTCAGAAATAATCTTTAGAAAGTCAATTCCATTGATATTGATCAAAAAGTGTATCAGAAGTTATATTGTGCTAAATGTTTTCTACAATAATAACACATACATATAAAAAGTGATTAGGGTCACAATTTAACAAAAATATAATTTTTTTTAAATTGAATTAAATAATAATGTATGGCATTTTATTAAATTACAGTATAATATAAAATAAAGGAATATAAAATATTCCACATTTATCGCAGGATTATAAGACAGCTATTATATATATACATACATATATAAAATAAATCCTTTATTTATGACTCTGAGAACGCAAACATTAATCTTCATCTTTCCTGCCATAACGACAGTAATACAGTCACGTGATTGTGACGCAATATGAATGCGCAAACCCGGAAGTGCTCACGACTGTACTGTTGCTATGGCTGTGGCTAAGCTCTGGACATGACAGCTGGTGTTTGCTAAACATTTATTTGATGATCCTGAAATAGCGACACATTTATTGGTAATGATTTCCATTCACTTCTGCATATGTCACCATCTAATGCTTATGTAAGTTAGAGAGTAAAGCTTGAATGTTGCACAACTAAGGTTGTGAGTTTAGTTCATATTGTGGTAATGTATTAAAGTGTGCTGTAGGTTGGATTCAGACACAGTTGCTGTCTGTCCTGTACTGTGATTTTCAGTTTGTGTTTTAATCCCAGGTTGTCCCTGATGCTTTGTAAATCACTGTCATGTTATAAGCATGTGTGGTTTTATTCATGGATGAACTGATTGTTTTGACAGCTTTAACACCATCACAGATGTCAACATGTCTGTGGAGCTGGATGTATTTGTTGGAAACACCACCATTATGGACAGAGAGGTGTATCAGCTTTGGTTGAATGGATATACAGGTATAATGCATACATATGATCGTGAGCTACTATGGCACAGAACTACTCTTTTAAGTTGTTTTTGTTGTTTAGGACATGGTTTATATTCTGTATTTCATAAAGACTTGTATGCTACCCATGTTATATATAATAACAACGCATGCATAATAAGACTAGAAGATACTATATATATATATATATATATATATATATATATATATATATATATATATGATAACAATGCATGCATAAAAAGACTAGAAGATACTAAATATATATAATAACAACGCATGCATAATAAGACTAGAAGATACTATATATATATATATATATATATATATATATATATATATATATATATATAATAACAATGCACGCATAAAAAGACTAGAAGATACTATATATATATAATAACAACGCATGCATAATAAGACTAGAAGATACTATATATATATATATATATATATATATAATAACAACGCATGCATAATAAGACTAGAAGATACTATATATATATATATAATAACAACGCATGCATAATAAGACTAGAAGATACTATATATATATATAATAACAACGCATGCATAAAAAGACTAGAAGATTCTATATATATATATATATATATATAATAACAACGCATGCATAAAAAGACTAGAAGATACTATATATATACATATATATATACATATGTATAATAACAACGCATGCATAAAAGACTAGAAGATACTATATATATATATATATAATAACAACGCATGCATAATAAGTCTAGAAGATACTATATATATATATATATATATATATATATATATAGTACCTTCTATTTTTATATATATATATATACTACCTTCTAGTCTAATTATGCATGCATTGTTATTTAACATTTCTCTATAGGCTGTGTTATTCAGCTTTACAATTCTCAGAACCAAATAAACATAAATCTACAACAAACAACCAGAAGCTCACCTTAAGTAAGAAAATACAGTGCATTAAACATTATTATTATTATTATTATTATTATTATTATTATTGATTGATAAGAAATATGCATTTTTATCTAAACATACATTTTAAAGTTATGTTTGTGTATGTGTGACATCTACGACCAACCTCCCATTCGTTCCGTGATCGTACGAAAGGATTCCTGGGTAGGAAGCTTCAGTGGAGTCACACTTTTGTAGGCTTTGCTGAAGGCCGCATCCTGGGCAAAGGGAGGTATTCAGGAGCAGATTTCTGAGTGCTATAAAAACGAATCAGATACACTGTGGACTTGATGAACATGCGCAATTTACATCCACGAGACTGGAAGTCTACATGAAGTGCGCAATCAGGGCAAGACCTATAATTCTTAGAATATGAGGTTGGTTATGTTCTGATGTGTTTACGTTCGTAGTGAATGATGCTGTTAAAGTAAGGATAGATGGGGGAATAATGGAGGAATGCGAGGCGAGTGTTGAAGTCCTGCTCAGTGACACTATGGACCAATACAGGACTTTTCAGATGTGTGAGAGGCTTTTACACCACCCAGCTAAACTAGCCAATCAGCTTCTTTTCCAGATACCACCAGACAGACAAGCCATGCTCATAGAGAGGTATGCACATTGTGGCTTTACCATGTTTATTGTAAAGCTTTCATTTATCAACATAAATGTATCTGCATTTTCTTTTAAAGGTATTATGCTTTTGATGATGTGTTTGCTCGTGAGGTTCTCGGAAAGAAGCTGTCCAAGGGAACAAAGAAAGATCTTGATGATGTCAGTGCAAAGACAAACATTACGCTGAAGAGTTGCAGAAGACAGGTATGCTGAAACAAAAGACAGTGGAAGGAGTCTTATTTCTCCTAGGCAACTTAAATGGAAAATATCCCTTTGTTTACAGTTTGATAACTTTAAGCGTGTGTTTAAAGTGGTGGAGGAACTCAAAGGCCCTCTTGTGGAAAACATAAGGCATCACTTTTTACTGCCTGATCAGCTAGCAAGGTAAGATATATGAACACACCTGCTTACATTACTTTGACGTGGACTATTTCTTCGTTTGGAAAGACGTCTAATAAGTGTGGACAAATGCCTGTAAATACTCAATTGCTTCAATGCTGATAAAGCACTGTTTGCTCAACAACACTGTAAATGTCATCTGCAGGGATTACGCTGCAATAGTGTTCTTTGCCAATAATCGCTTTGAGACGGGCAAGAAAAAGTTGCAGTATCTTGCCTTCCAAGACTTTGCCTTCTGCGCGGGTCAGCTTATCAATAACTGGACAGTAGGAGCTGTGGGTAAGACTGATTGATATTTTTTTAAGGAGCTATCATAATATGTCTATGGTCTGACATTTTTTGTATTATGACTGTTATATTAAATTGCAAAACATACAATTATTTACTTTAAGCATCATCTGATGTACATTCAGCAACTGGAGACACAAATAACTAAGAAATCATTTTAAAGTGAAACTTATTAAACGTATAAGGGGCCCTGGTATACACTCCATTTTACTGCATTTTAAACGTACACAATAAATGTTTAAATTTAGGCTTCTGTGAGATTTATGCTACTCATTTCGCACATTAACTTTGTGTGCCAAATTTGAAGTAAAGTATGAGCATTTTTTTATGTTCAGTCATATAACTTAATTTATTCATGTTTGTGCTGCTCACATATATGTGTTACAACTTGCCAGGGGATTTTATTGCCCATTATGCTTTGTATAAGGGTTATTTTTTGTTAATTATTGTATTAATTATTTTTAAAAAAGATTTAATGTTATTTTAAAAAAATATTAATGCTGAGAATGTTTAATCTAAAAATGAATTGTAAGCAATTTAAATCTTGTTTGTTTCACTAACATAAATCGGGCAACTTGATCATGAATAAATTATTCCGACTAAACATAACTTTATTAGTAAAATTGATGTACATAATGTCTTTATGTTGATCCAACAGGTATTTTGTTCAGTGTAGCCTCTTATCACTTGTGTTACCTTATCTATTGTACAAGCTTTAAATGAAAATGTCATGTTTTTCGGCATCTAGCCCATAAGTGGATGCTGTCAGCCTGACAACCCATGTTGTTCCTGGGTGTCAAATTTTTTATAATTGTCATATATTTTTGACACAACCGCTATATATCTTTTCTTTAGATAACATGATGGAAGACATGGATGTAGATCTGGATAAGGAGTTCCTTCAAGACCTCAAAGAACTAAAAATTCTAATAACAGACAAGGATCTTTTAGATCAGCACAAAAGGTTCGTTTTCAGCAGCGTTTGTGTGTTGATGTGGGTCTGACTAAGTCTCTAAACATCACGTTGCCTGATGACTCTCTTCATCAAATCCTTCTTGTCTACACAGTTTAGTGTGCACTGCTCTGCGGGGGAAAACCAATGTATTCACTGAGATGGAAGCCAATTTTAAGGTGAGCATCACTATGCTCCTCTCTTGTGAAATCACAAAATTTGTCATCTTTATTCCGCACAATCCCACATAAGATCATGCATACTGTTTACGCTCAATATGTATTTCAATATAATTTCTATTGTAGAATCTCTCCAGGGCCCTTGTAAATATTGCTGCCAAGTTAATAAACGCAAAAGATGTCCGTGATTTCTTCATTGACCTTGTAGAAAAGGTACTGTTGTTTTTATTTAATGCATCTTGAAATCTGATCTGAAGGTGTCATGATGTCCAATTGCTTATCTTTTTTTCAGTTTATTGAACCTTGTCGCTCAGACAAATGGACATCAACAGATGTAAACCTCTACCTTACCCATTATACAAACTCTGCACACATACTTGACACCTTCAAGTAAGTCGTACCAAACTAATACTGTGTTCAAGTGTGATTCACTTTATTACCAGTGTAGGGCGCTGTATGTTATGCATACTGCTTTATGTAGTCACCTTTGTTTCCTGTCCAGTCATTTATGTGGTTAAACCACCAAGGAATATGGTTTTCTGTTTACACAGGCCAAATCACGACACCCGAAATTGCTTAAAAATATGCATTCATTTTAAACTATATTAAGTTAGACTTTCTCATGAAAAACATGTCATGTATAGTTGCAAAACATTGCACAAGACCAGAAATTGCGGTGTGATGAAACAGAATACAGGCTGTTTTTAAATCTCTCTCTCTCTTTCTCTCTCTCAGGCACCATAGTGTTTGGACTAGATACATGGGAGTAATCAAAAGTTGCATCCTTAGAATGTACCACGACTGAAGAATCTCTCAGATTCTCTCTATTTCTTCCTTCTGTGATGCGATCTAGCATTTGATGTCTTCTGGCCTTATGTTTAATTCCCCTGCTCATCATCTTTCTTTAATCCCTTCCAAAATATGTCCAACAGCTGTCCATCTCTTCCTCTTCCTCTCCCTACCCTTTTCCTTTATCCCTGCTTCATTCTTTTACCCATCGACCTCCAAAAGTGTATAACTTGTAAATAAACACAGCATGCTTTTCACAGACACTGTCTGGACTGTTGTCTTTTTTTTACTCTGGTGTGTGTCGGTTTTACTGTTCCTAAACCTATTAACAAAACATGGTAAATGTTTATGACCGCATTGCAGCATTCTTCTATTTTTTTTTAGATAAACCAAATGTGACTTATATATATGTACTTTGTGATATATAATTAATGTACACAAAATGGGTAGCTATTGGTGATTATTATTTATTAAAGTTTAAATGACAGTACACCATATATAAAACTCCCTAACTTTTTTTTAGGGAACACAAACGTTTTATAGAATTATCATTGTATAGAAGATAGTTGCCTACATATTCTGTTATATTTTTGATGAATGGACTATTTACCTAAACAGATCAAACATGTCTCACATGTTAGACTATTGTAGCTCAGTGTTCTGTTAGGACCAGGCCTGACCCCTCTGTCTCGGACCAGAACAAGTGAGTGGATGACCCACTGATGGGTGTAAGTCTGTGTGTGGGCCCACGGGGGCTGGAAGTCAGTAGGGGAGCACAATTTGTTGGGCCTTGATGTGTTTTGGCAATAAAAATTTGTAATGACAGCTGTCAGCCTTATTACCCCACCCAGGCCTTTTTTGGTCAAGTGTAAAGGAATGACAAGCAGATTTCCATACCCTGTGGTGTTTATTGATGATACTGGAATGTCGTGCCTCCAACATCAGTAAAATAACTTATCTTTTCACACGACAATTTATAATGATTTCTTACAAAAGCTTCTGTTTTACTTATTAAATCAATTGGTTTTAAGCAAATAAAATGTTATATGATTTTTGTTAGTCTTAAGAGTCAATACTCGCTCACCCAAAAACAAAAAATCTACAATAATTTCCTCATCCTCACTTCCAACCTGTAAGATGTTCTGTAGCAGAACACAAATGAAGATATTTTGAAGAATGTTACAGCTTTCTTGTAGCTGAGTGTTAAGAGCATGTTACTGTCAATGCCAGAGACATGGATTCAATCCCAGGGATTGAAGCATATGCCATATAGATATAATAGATACAATGTAAATGTTGAAATAAACAATACCGGCATAGTGACTTTCAGTCGTGAACAACATGAGGTTGAATAAAAGATGACTGAATTTCTTACAACAGTTCAACTAGACCTGAGTGCCTGAAATAATCTAATGTTGTAATTCAGGCATTAATCACTATTGCGTATAATAAACTAAATACTATATCAGAATACGTTAACATTTAATGTTTATACTCTGATAGGCTGCCCCCTTATCCCGAAAAAAAAAATTGTGGGTCACTTGCAATTGGTTTTGTGAAATGTTTTGATTGCCTTTTTGCACTACTTTAATATTTTGGATCTGTCACTGGATCACCACTTCACGTCCAATATAGAATCTATGTCCTAGAGAAAAACTTAAGTCTGAATGTCCTTTACGTTTATTGGATGATGGAGTTATTAACCTGGGCTATTCTTAGAGTCTGTGAAGGAGTAATGGGAATAAGAATGTCAGTCTTTCCACTGCATTTCATTTCTGCCCTAATATCAGCCTGTGTGTACCTCCAGTTTAAATATTTAGACATGGCAAAATAACTAAAGAACTTTCCCATGTAGACTTGCGTCCTATCCTCCCTTCTCTCACTCTTTCTCTTTCTAGTTTGCTTTCTAATTTTTGTCTACATTCCACTAGCTTCTCCCAAGCTATAAATAACAGGCCGAATGAAAGCAATAGCAAAAGTAAGAACGAAAAAGATGGGAGAGATGAGGGGTGATTTGAGGCGGAGGGGAAAAAAGGGAAAAAAGAAAGTTGTAGGCTGTGGGGGGTGAGTTTAAATGAAACCAGGTGGGGTGTCAATGCGTGCGGGGGCTGGTGCTCATGTGCATGGAGGGGGTTGGTTGGTTATGTGTGTGAATCTGTATACTGTTCTGTTGTTCCAGAATTGGACAAATTTGGAATTTTGGGCCACAGACCAGGAATTTTCATCCTGGGGGGGTATAATGGGGTTCTGGGGCGGAGCTGGCCGCGCAGGGGGGCTGTATGGGGGTCTGAATGGGCCGTCCTTCTCTCCTCTCTTCCGACTTTCCCTCCCCTGCATACATTCATAGTCCAGCTGTCCGTCTCCATGCTCACTCTATCAGACTGAAGGAGGACAGAAGACGTGCAGGAGGCAGAGGATCCTGGGTGCTGATCCAGAGAGCCACCAGAAAAACTTAACATAAGAAGCTTGCCTTGTGAGTATAGCACATTTATAATATGTGAATATACTGTAATATCATATTGTACTCTGATGGTTGTTGTTTGAGGGGGGTCATTGGGATGGGTTATATGTGGTCATGAAGGTTGTTCACAAATGTCAGGTTTGTGGCATAATTCATCTGAATTGCACTTTTAGCATTCAACAAAGCATGATAAAATATTATACAATTTTTTTAAGTTTCTTTAAAACATCCACGACTACACAGCCTGCAGACACCACATACTCCAGTCTATTGAAAAAACAATCAATCACATTATTCAGCACTTTCCACGTCTCTTACAAAACAAGCCTAAAATAGAAATCATATCATCTTACATTTTTCACCCCCAGTACAGGCTGCACATGCATATAAATTAATTTGATTTCTATCTTTGCCTAGTTTTTTATTACTCAGCCATCATCATGGTTTTTACACATCTCAACACGTCTAGCTCCGAGACACTCTGCTGTGTTGCAAAACTTTCCAATCTCTTTTCCAACCACTGTTTCACAACCAGATTAGTGCCATTCACTGTAAGTGGTTATTTGATCCCTGCGAACGTAAACGGGTGACTTTGTTTAGACAATGTTTCTATTTTTGAAAACAAAAAGCTGATTCATACAAACTGCTGTCTGTCTATCCGAGTTTTCATTCGCTAGAAAGGGCAGAATGGGAACATTACACACAGACAGAGCTTGGCCAGATTCTCAGAGGTTTCTGAGGACACACAAAAGGTTGTGGGTTTCTTGGTAAGGGTTGTGTTGGCGTGAAAACTCTCTGGACCCCTTACAGGTGCTGTAACAAGAATGACCGCACAATAAAATAACTGTGAGATCAGAACAGGGAACACTGCCTTACTGTACTTAAACAGACCACTTCTATACCCTACAGGAACGTCACATTTGTTTATGTATTTTGGTAATTGCTTATATTCGTTGTATTTTTATATATGGCTTGATGCTGACTTGAACATTTACGGGAAAGCCGAAAGTGTGATGGAGCACAACGTAGGGTTTAGTACGGCACTTTAATACAGTGAACATTTTCTTAATTAGAACTTGACATTTCGTATTGGAAATATTTGCGTTAGTTTACATTAAAAGAAAACTTATTTTATCATTTACACATCAAAATCTCATTCTACACATTTGACTGTATTCTTCCATGAAACACAAAAGACATGAGGCAGACGTCCTTAAATTAAAGGGACTAACCATATCAATTTGGAAAAGTTTCGGATACTATATATTTCTTTTTGTGTTACATGTTGCAATGCTGTAATACTGTAAATAATTGATGAAATAACTCTAATTTTATCCCTAGAAACGTATTGTATACTTATTTTAATGTGAAGCTTCTGTGAAAATATGTCTTTATTTTTTCCAATTACTTTAAAACAATGCTGTAAACAGAAAGCTTATTTTAGCTTGTTAACCTTCATTTTATCTTAACCCTTGTTCTCTAAAATCAAAATATAAAAATGATAATCCCATTTTATTGTCATTGGCAAAGACATAAATGATGTATTTATGTATAAATAGATTTGTTAATTTACTATCGACACTTAAATAGATTTATAATGACTGTAAATAATGTTAAATATAGTGTGGAGTTAAATTTAGGCCACCATGTCAGAGATCAGTGTAATACCCAGCAGACTTTGTTGACTGTAGGCTATACATAACACTGGACTAGTGTGAGTGGGATGTTTATGAAGGTGAGAGAGAGGTAGGCAGAGAACGTTTGTCATTATACGTGTGTGGTCCTTACAGCCCTGTATCTGTAAGGTCAGGTTTTACTACATGTGCTTATATACACTCTAAAAATGATTTGGGACAACTAAAAGCAACTAAAATTCCTGAGTAAATCCACTTTTTGTCTAGACACTTACAATGGTTTTGCATTACATAAAACAGTCAAACTTTTATATTATTTATATTATTATATTTTATATTATTTTCCAGGGACAATCTTTGAAATAACTTAAAGGCAGATAGTGTAAAGGTCATTGGATGGGATGTCAGTCATTAGTTAACTGTCTGCATTTAGAGGATAAGAGGATAAGAGAAAATGTACCCTCATGTTTTTCAAAATCTGTTTATCAATCTTTCTTCTTTGAAACACTATAAAAGATCATTTGAGAAATGGCTCCGTAGTTTGTACTCATACAATGGCAATATTTTTTCTAGGGCAAATTTGGTCGAGAAAAGAAAGAAAATGATACAGATTTGAACCGACCAAAGGATGGATTTTTATGTAAACTTTCACTTTAATTTCCTACTGGTCACATAGAAGACCTAAAATTCCTTAAACACCTGGTGTATCATTATCAAAAATAGGACTCTAACTAGAGCATTCTGGGAGGCCACACTTGACCTTTCTGGTGAACCTTGGAGGGGGTTTCCCAGGAAAGTGATACTCTGGGAAACACAGCAATGGTGCATCTGAGTGTTATGCATTGTGGTACCCACATCCTCTCCACTGGCATTCCAGAGGGTCAACTGCCCCTCGTCTGAGGCATGGCAGACTTCATCACCCACACCCACAGCCTGACCAATTCACTGGACATAACTTCCTACTGGCCTCTAGTTTGTTATTTTGGTTAATTTCTGGTTTTTCCCAATCTTATGCAAAACCAAAACAGCCTGGTTTTGAGATAACTACTGAAACCATAAATACTTGTCATCAAGTAATTCAGAGAGATGTAATTTATGCAAGGATATGTGTGTTATAACAAAGTTTGAATACGTTCTTGCCCTAAGTGTGTCTTGCATTTTGGATTCTGTAAGTCAGTAATTTTCACATGGTTTTGGCAGAAAAGCACAACTCTATTTGGAAAGTGATGTAAGTGAGGCAGAATGTGCAGATCTGCACGTCACCATTTGGCTTGCTGTTTGTCACAGTGAGTCAATGTCACAATAGTTTTGTTTTTCATGTTTCTCTAGATCTTGTATGTTCAGGAACAACAAGGGTTGGTTAATATTGGGCTTTTTGTAACTTTAGAGTAGCTCTTTCTTTTTACTCCTGATAAAGTCATAATGGTATATTTCTCAAAACACAATCATAATGACATTTTAGCCAGTAATATCGCTATATTTAAATAAAGTAGTGCCCAAAGCAATGTCCAAGGAAGCATGTTTGGATAAACAATCACAATGTAAGGTGTATGTTTAAAAATGTAGATAATACCGCCCTATGCTGTCCTACAATGTGACAGCAAAAATATGAATGAATTATAACTATATAAATATATTATAATAAATGAATATATCTAGCATATGCAAATTTATATGATAAACATCTTAATAAACCATAATTTAAACAGCTTTTTTTCTAAATCTTTGCCATATCACGCCATACGTATGGTATATAACATTTGTTAATTCTTGTATGTTGTAATATTTTTTTGTAATTTTTGGGGCTTAGACTAAGCTTTGTATGTGGTATCATTTTTTACCAATTATTAAGTGGACCTTCTGTTTATACATACATGCACATAAAATGTACTTCTTTGTTCTTTTTGCATCACCTTTGGTCACATCTAAATATTTTAAAATGTGTATATTGTATTTAAATTTTCACACTACAGTGAGAAAATTATAGTAATTTCAAAAACCCACCAGGGGGAGTTATCTAGCAATTTTTAGGCTGAATGAACTGAAATTGTGATTATAATTAAGATAGAACCGTTTTTATGTTGTTTTTTATATGATGTGTTTAACTTAGACACTATGGTTTCTTTTCTCATCCACAGATTCCTTCTGTATTTCTCAGCATCATCTAATCCACACCAAACTTCTAAGTGTGTGTCTGATTCCTCCTCTCTTGTCAACACTCTGAAGTGTCAGTTTCCCTCTAAACACATAAGATACTGCTGAAGATGTGTGTGAGGATGCGGCCTGTGTATGTTTTGGTGTTTTGTGTGTGCATCTCTGTGTTTCTGCAATGTGCTATTTCACAGCCGCCCACAGAAACTGACACCTACACGGTAAGAAAGGACGAAACCTTGCTCTATTCTCCTTATCTCTTTCTATATGTGTTCTCACCAAATTAAATGTGTTAACGTCGTATGGTTCTTCCAGTTCATTATCTTATTTCTCTTTGAGAACAGTTTCATTGAAAAGCATTACATAACATTTAAAGAACCGAACCCTGATATACAGCATAAGAGCATTAAATGTTACTGTTACTATAGACAAGACGTCCATAAAATGATATTACATTTTATATAGTGCTTTTAAATAAAACATCTATTATTTAAATCAATTATATAATTAAAATATTTATATATTGTGTTAGATATTTAAAATTGGTCATGTGATATAGTCCCACGGAGGTCATTAATTGTATCTTTACCAATTTTTTTTGACCATCAAAGTTACATTTCTTACCTGCTTTTAAATGTCTGCCTAATTAAGTATACACAGATACATAAATATGCAAATTCTCAGCCTTATAATTGCACTCGCCAGTTTAAGACGCTGGTGAAACTAAAACTTAAACTGAGGGTCGCACACCACCAAATATGAAAGGGCATCTACTGCTTCCGGGTCCAAGTGCTATCAGATACTATAAGCAAACAACAAATCAAATGCTAAAACACTCATTGTGAACTGCAAAACTATTGGAAATCTGTGACCCTAACCTTTACCTTTTATTATTTATTTAAAAATTCATGTTGGGAATTCTGTTAGCCTTGAGACTGTATTGTACATTGTACATTTCTAAACGTTTTGCTTTAAAATGCGACACAAATAAATATTGCTCATAAACATCTGTTTTAATATTGCTTGAAATTAGTGGCGACGTGGACCCGGAGACACTGTTGCTTAACATGTGAGACTATGACTAACCATGCGGATGCCTTGAACTGCTTATCTACATGCTCAAATAACTTGCTGTGATTTGTTAAAGGTTTATGACATTATTACGGCAGATTCAAACAGCGTTATTTTATATGGTGAAAATACACTACGATAGATGTTATATACATGAAAACTTTAGAAACAAAGACGAAATGCAGTAAATATGTGTTTAATGTCATAGGAGTGTACAGATGGATATCACTGGGATCCACAGACACAACATTGCAAAGGTACATCACCACCATTCATCTTCTACATCACCTCAAACATTAACATCTCTAATGTGATTTAAATATGTGTACGCAGATATAAACGAATGTGAGACGATCCCAGAAGCCTGTAAGGGAGAGATGAAGTGTTTCAACCATTATGGAGGGTACCTGTGCCTCCCTCGCTCTGCTTCTGTCATCCCTGCCAATGAGCCACCAAACCAGATTCACCCCAGTTTAGAAAATGCTGCCAGCGAGCCTTACAATCCCTGTCCTACTGGTTTTGAACCTCTTGGAGACAGCTGCGTTGGTAAGTGTGTGAAAAAACGGGTTATCAGAACAGGTGTCAGACGGCCTGCGCGGTGGGATGTCGGTTATAGTAAACAATGGAACGCTTTTGTGGAGAGTCATTGAATCAAGTCCGAATCAAAGCTCTATTTGAAAGTGATAGCACTTGTGGTTTTGGGGGGCATGATATGCGAGTTTTGGTTCTTTACCCTCAAATGATTCAGACAGGAACAGGTGGTATTTAAAAAGCAGTCAGACAACTGTGGGAGTCTGGCTGAAGTCTTGGCAGGGGTCTTGTCTGCAGGGGTCCAAGAATTCACTAAGACTGAAACATCCCAGCTGTTGTCTACCGTCAAGAGGAAGTGAATAGAGAAAGCCTTACTCGGAAGCGGCACGCAGGCACTTACAAAGCGAGCAAGGATTTATGAAGATCCAATGAATTGTTAGCTGTAAACTAATAAATGTCTTGGTTGTAATAATAACATTCCAGAATTATGGCAGCAACAGGGCCATAACTGAGACCAGCACAGCAGTAAGCAAAGCCAGAAATGTATCCACAATCAATTTCCACAATTCTTTCTTACAAACGCAGATGTGGATGAATGTGAACAAGACAAGCATGACTGTCAGCCCAGCCAGGAGTGCTTTAATACAGAAGGGTCCTTTACCTGCCAGTGTCCAGATGGATACCGAAAAACGGGCACGGAATGCATTGGTGAGAAATTAAAAAATCTACAAATAATGTAAATGCTGAATAATTCAAAATTAACTGAAAAACAAACAACTGTTTGCTATATTGAATTAAATAGTTATAAATAAATTAATAGTGATATAATGATAATTCAACAAAATTCATCACTTACTTGCCCTCTTGTTGTTTAAAACTTATACGGCATGATTTCTTTCACAGAACACAAAAGAAGATATTTTTAAGAACGCTGGTAACTGGCACCCATTCATTTGCCCTGGTTATTTGTAATTACTAAATATAAGAATGTGTGCCACTGCTTTAATGATTTTTCTTCAAAATATCTTATATTGTTTTCTGCAGAAGAAAGAACATCAAACAGGTTTGAAATGACACGTGGTTTTTGGATGAACTATGATTTTAAAACTAAAACATCAAAGCTGTCAGTAGGAAGGATATACTTTTTGATCCATCTTTTTTCAGACATTGATGAGTGCCGGTATCGCTACTGTCAGCATCGCTGTGTTAATGTCCCCGGCTCATTCTCCTGCCAGTGTGAGCCTGGTTTCCAGTTGGCAAGCAACAATCGCTCCTGTATCGGTAAGCCAACCCACGCGCTGCCTCCCACGCCCTGTTTTGCCATACCCTGAGTCATAGGTCAACACACCCTACACACACTTTGACAACACACATGCACAAACGCTCACAAACCCACATACTTACACAACAACATCCTACACTTCATTTTATTTGAACAGAGCCAAAATCTAAAGCGGTGAAAGAGGACTTCGTGCTTGATGGAGGAGACACAGGGATGTTAATGCTGTTATAAAATTAGGAAAAAGCATAACAGATCCCAAAATTGAGTTATGTCATTTACATTTACATTTACATTTAGGCATTTAGCAGACGCTTTTATCCAAAGCGACTTACAATAGTCGAGGAGAAATGTAGCGGTAAATAGCTGATACAGCAATAGGTGAACAAGTGCTACAACAATGTTACCAAGTTACACAGAGAAGTTACAAAAGGATTTTTTTTGTCGCTTGAAGATATAGTTTACCCAAAAAAGAAAAAGAAAGCTATTTCATCACTTGCTAACCATACAGTTGTTATAGAAACTGTATGTATTGTATACAGTGGTGTTCTGAACACGAATGAACATATTTGAATACAATTGTTTAGGTCTCCATTGACTCCTATAGCAGTCTTTTGTGCTAATATCGGGTCAATGATCACCCAAAGTGATTTGAATACAAAATTATCCTTAAATGTCCTTAGTTGTGTTCAGTTATAATATATCGGGACCCATTGACCTTTTGTTGCTTTTAACTTAGGTAAAATATTTAGCCATTTGCTTCATTTTTAAGGGATGGTTCAACAAAAGTTTAAATCACACACTAATCGTTCCTAACCCTTAAAAATATGAAGAAGATATTTGGACGAATACCAGCTTTTGAACCGCATTGATTACCAATAAAAATTACAATGGCAGTCACACGTACCTGTAATGGTTTTTCTGTACTACATTCTTCAAAATATCAAATTTTTTGTTCAACAGAACTAAATTAAAGTTCCTACTACGCTTGTCAATGGAGTCCAAAGACTGTTTGGTTATAAGCATTCTTCTAAATATCTTTCTCTGTGTTTATCAGAACAAAAATATGTACACAGATTTGAAACAACACAAGTGTAAGTAAATGATGGCAGACTTGAGTGAATAATGCCTTTTAAAACACTTGCTTCTAACTGCTGTCATTTAAGACGTCAGTCCCATTTTTAATAAGTCCTGTTTATGTTATGAGACAATGGGTTTGTGTTCAGATGTTGATGAATGTGGCATGGGGGCCCCATGCAGCCAGAGGTGTTACAACACGTATGGGACGTTCCTCTGTCGCTGTGAGACGGGTTATGAGCTGGGACCAGATGGCTTTGCTTGCAATGGTAAGATGGGAGCATACGGAAAAATAACACTTGCTTTTAATTACACTTGCATATAAAACAGGAGCAACTTTAAGCATGTATTCTTTGTATTTAGACATTGATGAGTGCAGTTTCTCCAGTTATCTATGCCAGTATCAGTGTGTTAATGAGCGTGGGAAATTTTCCTGTGTCTGTCCTGATGGCTATCAGTTACTGGGCTCACGTCTCTGCCAAGGTTTGTGTCAATTCAATTACTCTTTAAGTGACAAACAGCTTTCCAATTTACTCGGAAGATTTGAGACTCTTAAAGACTTTCCACTTCATTTTGTTGGCCTGTCTCTTCCTACTTAAGGTGTTTTGACTTTGAGAGAAGGCTTTTCTTTTTCTTGTGGATCAATTATCATTGATTTTCTTGTGATTTAGACATAAACGAATGTGAAGCGGGAACTCACCAGTGTTCCGAAGGACAAACTTGTGTGAATATTCATGGAGGTCATAAATGCGTTGACACCAAAAGCTGCCAGGAGCCCTATGTAAAAGTGGCTGACAAGTAAGTAAAGAAGAAAACCTGTCTCAAACACAGTAAACGTGGTAATATTCAAGGTGTTTTCTTTGTATTTCCATTAGATAATACATGTTCATCCATAGTGTCTTTTTTTAAGGGTATCTTACACCGTTTCTTAAATTGTCCTGTTTATTTTTCCGAATCCCATGCCAGAGTCCGTTTCTCAACATTGTCTGCAAAGTTTCACAAACTTTAAATGAATAACAGGTGGTCAGACATTTCTAAAGAAATATGGGAAAATGGATGACATCCAATATTTTAAGCCAATATGTCGGACATATGGTACACATTCATATTTAATTTGGTACGGTTGTGGTGAAACAGTCGTGAGTCATGCAAAAAAACTGACCAACTGCCTGAAAAAAAATATAATTGTTCACTGGTTTGCATAATTTAGTTTACTATATTATCATTTAGGCGTTTTGGAAGTTCTAAAGTTCTTTGTACCTAAAAATGCATACAAGGACCCATAAAGGTACTTGTACAAAAGAACAGATCGGTATCTTATGTATACCTATATGTATCTTGTGAAACAATTTACACTAAAATTGAAGTCAATCTTTAAGCTATAAAAATTAATTATACATACAGTTTAAATCTGGTAAATATGTGAGGAAAAAACGAAATCTTACTCAAATATTTCTATAATATTCTTCCAATTATTACAAATATATATTTGTTAAATAAGTTTCATTTTTTAAATAAATAAAAATATGAATATTTGTGATTATTCATTTTATAGAAGTAGCGGTTATATTTTTAATCAATGATTAAATCTGAATAAATCTATTTAATGTTTTTAAATATTTTATTACGTATATATAACAGTTTAGTTTTGTGGTATTTACTAGGCCACATGAAATATTTTTTACAGTGAGTGTAGTTAAGTTCAAGTTAATAATGTAAAATTGTATCACACAATTTTTTTTAGTTATATTAGTTAATGCTTTTATAATCTGCTAGCAAATCTTTGCTAAGTGATGTTCTGTCCCTTCATTATAGTCGCTGTGTGTGTCCCATCACAAAGACTGGCTGTCGGGACGTTCCCTATTCCATTGTGCATCGCTACATGAGTATCACCTCTGAACGCTCTGTTCCGTCAGACATCTTTCAGATCCAGGCAACCAGTGTCTATCCTGGAGCATATAACACCTTCCGCATCCGCTCTGGAGATGACAATGGTGACTTTTACATCAGGGTAGGTTGCAAATATTAATACTTGAATAGTTTATAAAAACATTTTTGGCTATGAGAATCGCTGTGTACATTAAACTTATAGAAATAATTGCATGGAAATGATTTTGATATCGACAGTAATCTGTCAGTTAAATAAGGAATGACTCATGAGATTGTTGCCATTCAAACTGATTGATCTTTAGCAATAGCTCCAATCTCTTTCATTTTTCCTTCCTCAGCAAATCAACAACATCAGTGCCATGCTTGTTCTTGCCCGTGCCGTAAACGGCCCTGCAGAGTACGTGCTTGATCTGGAGATGGTATCCGTCAACCCTCTCATGAGCTACCAGACCAGCTCAGCCCTACGCTTAACTGTATACGTCGGGCCTTATGCATTTTAACCCAAAGAGATGGCCAGAGATGGAACCAGAGGTGGAAAAGTGGAAGCACTGATCGATTCATCCAACAATGAGGTTTTATGAGCTGAACCTGCCAACATTTCCAAGATTGTACAGAGGTCATTCTCATGGGAGATGTAGCAACCTTTGCAACTACTACATTAGAGGGATATAAGAGACTTTTATTTTAAGGACAGATGTTTGTAAGATTTCAACTCGCTATACTGTCTCATATGGAAACCTTATTAGCTGCACTATAATTCCGAACCTGCTGTACGACTCATGTTTTGTGATACTCTCCCATGTTAAAGTATATTATGGATAATTTTTATTACAGAGAAACTATTCTGCAGCAAAAACAATATCAGGTCATCAAGACTGTAAAATGCATCTCTGTATGTAGCCTTTATTCATTTCTACTATGTATCATCCATCCCTGATTTCAGTTTTTGTTGTTGCTGTTTTTCAGCAACCACGCAGTCATTCCAAACCTCTACCCCCCACCACCATCAATAATGTGTGTGCGTCGTTTTTATATCATTGCTGCCAATGTTGTATTTTCGATCCTGGATTTATTACTGTTATAAATTTGATATGAAAAATCTGTCTCATGACCCACAATTGTTTGCGTTTCTCAGAGCACATTTTCTTGGCACTTCTCAGCTTTGCTTCCTCTTCCGCCTCATGAAAAGTCATGTTTGGTGCCCCGCTTAACCCCTCTGCCCACCCTTCCGATCTCTTGAGTCATCTAACCACAGGATGGACTGGAATCCTGCTGTGGAGCTGTCCGCCTCTCTGTAGTCTCATTAGTAAAAGCCTGACGAGAAAGAGAACTGTGCTAAAGATGTGCTGTTATCAATACCGCCTTAGACATTTATTTATAGCTGTGTTGCTACAGACTGAGACAAAACATGTCCCTAAACTTCACCTGCCATTTGTCTATACGACTACAACATGTTACACTGAAGTTAACCAAAGCTTCATTATGGAACTCTATAGTTAACAGAATAATAAAAATGAAAATTGTGTCATCATTTACATAATATTATCGCCCTAATGACTTCTAGAGCACAATCGCCAACCATTTTTAAAAATCCTATTTACTATTTTCCAAACATTTTTCTTTGCATTTAATAGAAGGAATGTTTGATACAACTTGAGGGAAAGTAATAACAGAATTTTCACAATCCCATTAAAACTATATTGAGAGAAAACTAAGAAAACCAGTAGAATCATTCACAGGCGAAATCCTCCGAAAAAATTTAACAAAATTCATTCATAAATTATCTTTTTTTAGTTCGGATGTTGTTTTGTCCCAGAACTGAAGAATAATTGATCGTTTGCTCAGAACCGTCTTGCGTTAAACTAAATCTGGAAACCTTTTAAGGTGCTAGACAATGTAATTTAATTTTGAAAAGTACAATCCACTATCGCAAAACTGATTCATCTTTTCTGATCAATAAGTATACTGTTTTTCCATTGAGTCACACATGTAGGTTAATAGAGCTCTCAAGATCTGAGCAAAAAAACAAAGACTGCTTATCCTGGCAGCAAGTGAGCCTTTTCTCAGTTCTCAGAACAGCAAAGAAAGATGAAGTCTGAATCATAATGGAATTATTGTACTTGAGGCTTATGAGTAATGATGTAACAAGACACATTCTCAAGAAACTTTCACCTGCAATCATCAAAATCACATTCACATCTTTGCAGGTTTACAGGATTTACCACTCACACCGACGAAAACAAAACGTGAAAAAAACACTTTTATGTTACATCTTCCCCGAACGGCTCACCAATGACACACACACACACACACACACACACACACACACACACACACACACACACACACACACACACACACACACACACACACACACACACACACACACACACACACACACACACACACACACACACACACACACACACACACACACACACACACACACACACACTGTAAAATACATCCCTATGATGACTCATTCACTGCAATATCTAACATAATTTTAGGGCTGAACTTCAAGTCTGGTCTGCCACATGAGGGCAGTGTACTACACAGAGTATTAAGGCCTAAAATAGACATTTTCTGAAGTGATGGAATCTTGCAGCTGGTTTTGTAACCTAATTGTCTACTGAACCTGATTCTTCCTGCAAGCTGACTGCTGGCTACATGTACTATTGTTGAATGAAAAACTATGAATGGTCATTCATACAAACCAGTATGTGTGTTTTTTTTATTAAACCATGCACATCCAGTTAATCTACAACAACACAGAATACACCAAATAATTATAGTAACCAAAATTGAATTCCATGTATAAAAAAAAACCATTTGTGACATTTATAAAAAAAATCCAACAATCCCTTAACTCCATAGTTTAAGACAAAGTTATGGTTAATGGATGGGAAGGATACCCTATATTCTCGGTATAATTCTATGATGGTCACCTAACTCTCGGTACCTTTACACATGCAGTTTCAACACACAACAGGCAGGTTTATCCACAAACACATATGGCCACAGATGGCATCAGCAGGTTGTTCCATGCATTACCTCATAGCAGAGATCATGATAAAGACGTGTTGTTTGGTAAGTGGGTGACGGGATGTATGTGGGTGAGAATGTGGTGTTCTCACGACGTTTCCTGCGGGACGGCAGACAGACAGTAAACTGTATGCCAAACACAGGAGCGGGATGTGCTGTACCCACCCAGCAGGCAAAGAGAGAGGAGGGTTGTTATGCTGTGCCAACGATAATGCCTCCGCATGTGGAGGTGTCCTCAAGAAAAGGTGTGTGTGCACGACTCTCCACATACGCATTTGTATATAAATATAATTTTTGTTTATCTGTCACCATGTCCTGTGGAGTAGGGGGACACTTGTAACATACCCAAATGATTTTACTTTAAGCTTGGGCTTATCTGCTACATGTGCGTTGTTGAGTGGGTGGCGTGGACATGGACTTTGAGGGAAAATTTTTGGCTGGATTGCACAATCCCCCTGCAGTCAGATGCCATAACTTTTGTGAGAAAAAGATAGCATTTGGCTGTTCATTTTATAAAATATCGTTTACCTTTAACACACTCCCTAATCATGTTATGATGTCTTTGACTTCACAGCCTAGGAGAGTCTGAAGTAATCAAATAATGCCATTAGGCCAATCCAATGGTCATGAATGATTGACCTCCTGGTGAAAAGGAAAGTTAGAGCTGGAATAGGCCAGCAGGTGATGTCCAGCAGATGGTGCTCACCATGCAGTCTGTGTAAGTCCCAGTGACCAACTATGGCAATAGGGACACCACTTCTTTATAAAACGCCTGCCTGCTTTGGCTTAAACTGATTAAAATGTGGCATTTTCTTAAAAAATAAAAGATTAAACCTGATCTGCTGTTTATTGTGAAAGCTCACTCAATTATATAAACCCACAGAATTTTTTTCAGTTTTTCTGAATTTACTATTATGTGTTTGGGTAAAATTATAATTTTTGTATAATTCTGTGAACTTTAACCAATAATTCTTTCAAATATCACAAAAAATATTCATTTAAAAAAAAGAAATTTAAAAAAGAGAACCGGAGAAAAATAATAAATGCTCTGTATTTTCAGATCTCGAATACTGCAGAAAAAAGTTCACATTAACTGAAAAATTTATGTGATGACATAATTTTTATCACTGTTTTCATGTGTTTTGTCATGGTGTTGGATGACTTTGTAATTCCTGAGGTTTGAATTAGTAAAAATTTCTACAGACAGTGGAGTGGAATGGCCACAATGCATCTTGAAATACTGATAAATGAAAATCTCCTCATTTTCTGCTTCATGTCACTCTGCCTCCCTATTTTCGAATAGTGTGAGTCATTGACCAAATAAAAGACAAACTTTTTTGAGTTAATCAATTGAATGGATATCATGATTATATTGTTATTGTCAGTTATTTTGGCTATGATAATCATGTAGCAAAAGTCTGACATTGTCAGAGTCTCACTAGTTTAAATATATGAATGCACTATATAACTCTAGTGCTTCCACATATAGCTGTTTCAGCGTGCATTGTGCAGGTGGATGTTTCAAATTTACAGGCCAATGAATAAGTGCAGACGAAAATTAGTGCAAATTCTTGCCATGACACAGTGATATTTTAAAGCTTTACCTGCAATTTTTCATTGTGTTTCTGCAACTCTTTATGAAACTGCTGATCTGATATTTATTGTGCATAAGCAGGAACAAAAAGTTGTGTATGATACAAATCTACAGGGCATAGTACATTATAAAAACCTTGGCTAAAATAACATTTTATAGCATTAATTCAGTAGTGCTGTGAAAGAATGCTAGAGCATCATGCGATGTAAAAATGCATCCTAAAAGCAATAGTTCACCCAAAACTATATTATTCTGTCATGAATTAATAAGCAGCTAATTAATAGTTGCTCCAAACCTTTAAATGTATATTGTTTATTTGTTGAACACAGAGAAAGATATTTGAACTTATTTCTCAAATAAAAATGTAAAAAAATCCCCCTGAACTGTTTGCTGTCTAAAATGTTTCAAATTGTCTTCTTTTGTGTTCAATAGAACAAAAATGATAATGTAATTTTCCTACTATAATATCCAATGGGGTCCTAGAACTGTGTGGCTACAAGCATTCTTCTGAATATCTTTCACTGTGTTCATTAGTAGACATCTTTTTATACATATTTGTAACAACCCAAGGGCGAGAAAATAATGACGTAAATATTTTTAATTTTCCCTTTAAGCAGATAAATTCTAAATAGATCCAATTACTTTCTAACTTCCCAGAAAATATTAATAGGGTTTTATACAGCAACATTTCATTTTAG